>MJUU01056160.1:40126-57175 GCA_002080025.1 Modiolus philippinarum
AAGCCCCAAAAATCAATTAGGTCAAATTCTTTAATATGAGGTGCACATCTGCATTATGTCACAAAGACTGTGTTAAAGTTTCATGAAAATCTCCTCAGTGGTTCAGGAGGAGTAGCGGATAAGAGATAGGAACCCTCAGGTGTAACGGACGGAAGGACGGACGGACAACCCAATCACTATATACCCGCCTTTTCAAGCGGGGGTATAATGACAAAATATTTCAAAGGATGAATCAATGAAGATATATTAGCATTGGTATTACCCATATAACATTTAAGGGGCAATATCAATGCAAAATACTAAATGACTTGCAGAAAAAAAAAGATTATGAAAAAATGAATGAGAACTTCAGTAAAAACGATTGTAGTTGATTTAGGGTGAACTGATTAGAAAGGGAGCGAAGTCGGTGAGTAGCAATTGATTGGTAAATATAGGACACATGTAAGAAATGATTTAAAAGAATTCATCAAGGGAAGGGATAAAGGAAGAGTACTTACTAGTCATTTGAGTATTTATTGAAAAGTATGCAAAAGATAATGGTATATCTGATATAAACAAGTACAAAGAAAAATCAAACTCAAAATTTCCCGAAGGGAAGTATTACCAAATGCTTGTTAGAATGAAGAAAATATGCCGTAGATAAGTAGCATTTAACTACAAGTATGTGTGGCTAATGCATTTTACTACTTTTATATTGTGTTACCGATGCATATACACTGTTAAATATACTCTTTAAGGTTTCGTCTAGACATTACACGCTAGACGACTCATGTGCAACCTAATCATTTTAACTCACTGATCCTCCGGGCTTATCCTATAGTGAAAGATTCATTTGAACGATTGGCAGTATTTTGACTGAGGTTAGTAAATATTTTATGATATTATAAAATGCTGTTTATATAATGTTTTATAATTTTCTCACAAATATTATAGACTCAAACGTAAACGGTGTTTGATGGTATTATATGCAGCAAATTAACTTCCGTAAAAAAGATTTTGTACCTTTACAAACTTCAATATACCTGTGAAATTCTTTCATACATGAAGAGGGTAAAATAGTGATGATGCAAATAAAACATATTAACGACTAGTGGAATATGAAAGTAAATGACAAACTTATATTCATCTGCTTTGCGTCAGTGTCACGGTCAAAGTCAATTGGATATGTTAGGAACTGTACAGTTTATATGCAGAAAATAATAGTAACTTCGTTATTTTTGTTATTTATTACCACTGGGACGATGCCTCTGTTGGTGGACTGTTAGTCCCCGAGGGTTTCACCAACCAAGTAGTCAGTATTTCGGTGCTTACCGGGATGCCGATTTTATTGAAACTTGCAATATCTAATTTTTATAAAATTTTGTTTAAAACTAAGGAGTATCTCCCTCATGCATAGCTTTGTCCTTACCTGAATTTTGGCTTTTCTGTTTAGATCCTTTCGGTTATTTGCTCTCTATCAGATTTGGTTTACTCAGATGAGACATAAGTTGTCGAAATGCGCATATACAGAAAATAAATCAGCAGTAATTTCGGTATTTTTGTTATTCATACCAACTACTGGTTTAGCAAGGGTAAACTTTTTCCGACACTTTGCTGCCGTTGTTCGTCCGCCAGTCGCCGTTCGTAGTAAAGATCTTGATAACAAATAAGCAACAAGGGCGCCTCTCAAGTGCCAAAATAATATCTCAAGCCACTGTAAAATTTTTAGTTTAATGACACCATAAGATATTACCTTGAAAAGTTAGAGATTAGGCTCGTTATTATTGTTGTACATTTGATATCAGCTTCAGGTTTAACTAGGGTAAGCTTTTGCCACTACTTTGTGACCGTTGTCCGTCCGTCAGCCGACGTTAGTAAGTTGTTAGTTGTAACGATTTAGATAACTAAACAATCGTAGACCAAGCAACTAGGACACCCCTCAAATACTATATGGTGTGAGGTTCCTCACTGTGTTGAAGACCGTACGGTGACCCCTAGTTGCTTTGTTTTGGGTCGTTTTAACCTGGAGATGGGATGTTGTCTCTTTGACATTTACCCCATTTCCTTTCTTTTTCATAAAATATCTATTCTAATGCCACTGCCAAAATTTACTCTAGCTTTATGATAAACACCATAAGGTATTAGTATTACCTTTGAATTTTTTTATCTGTATGTTGAACGCCTATAATAGGGAACATAGAACCTTACGGGAAATGATCTCAACTGAAATTTTATCATAAAATTTCTTATGTGGACTGCCTCAAGTTTCTTACTGTAATGCAAGTAGTTTAAAGCGAGGAGCACGCATGGTTTATATATTGTACACTAAGAAGAAAAAAAATCTGAGGTACCGCCACAACAGATTTAACTTAATCCTATTGCAATTCATAATTTTTATTCTCTTACCTTTTTAAGATGACCGTCTGTCGGGACTGGTTTAAAATCGACTCCTCGGAAACCTGAATTCGAAATTGTCTTGTTTTAACTAGACAGTGACATTTGAAACCTTGATGTCTCAAAATATCTGCTGTCGGTCTTTCTTCAAAGTTATTATGTGCAAACGTTTTAATGGACTTCAAAAAAGTCCCCATCGAAACGTGCTTTTCATATGGCTGTTTTTATACGTTTTAATGTTTGAATCTCATATTTGATGGTTCCAAAAATGATACATGATTTATCATTGGTCTTATTGGGGAAAAACACTTTAAATATGAAAAGGCTGTGCTATAAGGTATTGATGTCGGTGTTAAAATTATATCTATATTTCCTCAAAAAAATTATTATTCCTATAATTTTGGAAGGTATATCAATGCAACCAGTGGTCCCAATTTTGGGGATGATGTACATATGTCTCCAACTGGTTGTCAGATCCCATCTTTTCTACTATTTCACTTTGGTGTTCTCCCTAGCTACCAGTTTTACGTCGTTATGGTGATGTTGTTATACTGTTGTTTACTTTAGTGGCCTCTGTTGCTGCTTATTTAGCAAGTTTATCAGCTTTTTCATTCCCCTGTGATATCTTAATGACCAGGTGTCCATATAATTGTTGTTTCTGGGCCATCTCTTTTGAATTGTCGATAAATGTAAATGTTACATAAATAAACTTCACAAATGAAAATATCTCTTTTGAATAGAGCTTCCATAAACTAAATGACAGGAATATTTACAGTAGTTCTAATACTTTTTTTACCAACCATGGGGTGAGCGAAGTGAACATGGTTGGTACTTGTAAACACTTTTCGTCCTGAAGCGGAAGTGGGAGGAGCTAAAGCTGTATACGAGGTTTCGAAATTGAAATCGAATGTCCCGCCGAAGGCGCGACCACACCCAAACGGATGCTATATGATGAATAAATAGTACTAACAATTTATCATTATGTTTCGTGCCGAAGGCACGACCGTATCAACAAACATAGAAAACTGGTCTGTATACTGTACGTATTTTCGAACACGAGATCACACGACACAACACGAGATCACACGAGACAACACGAAATCACACGAGACGGGCAGTTTCGTATGTATAAATTAATGATTATGGAAGTAAATGTCGTACCGAAGGCACAGATAATATGAACAAATTGACACAACTGTCGTGCCATAGGCACAGGCACGACCACTACCAACATAAATAAAGAATAAATAAAAAATATAGTGTGGTTCCCATGACAACGCGTTCGTCATTCGGTGGCAAACATCATGTGCCCGTAGAAAAATATTTCACCCAAGTAGGCTCAATTATGAGTCAATTTAAAGACGTGCCGAAGGCACGCCCACTAGGATAAGGATAAAACTGTCGTTCTGAAGGCACGGACATTGTGCCTAATAGCAAACAATGAATAGAGTTGACGTGCCGAAGGCACTTATGAGGAAGCCAATGGCAACGCACCCCTAAAGTATCATGACATGCATGAAAACGGCGGACGTAGATGTCATGGCAACGTAAATAAAGATGTCTTACCTTGAAGTTAGATATTTCCTTTTCCTTGCCTTAGGCCAAGGCTGTAGTTGATAGCCTACTGGCGTGAATATTTGACTGAAAACTTTCAAAATGAAATGGCATTACGCTTTAAAACATAATAATGCTCAAATTAATGTGAAAATCGTCAATCTTCAAATGAAACAACTAAGCGTCTGCTACACTACACCGGAAATATGTACAACTGCACTTCAAGGGTCGACAACTACAGAAGTGCTGTTGAGATTGCAATGCATTCAGAAATAGCATAAACTGGTGAAATGTATATATTTTGATCGTGAACTATTAAATAATCAGACTAGGTGTGAATTAGAATATTTTACTATGAATTTAAGAGTGTATTTAGGAAACTTAAGCACAGCTGTCAAGTCTCACGATTCGCTATATTATCAATAAAATAATATTTGATACAATGATGACCATTGATGTGATAACATTAATATGGGGGAGGGCCAAATATAAATATTTCCACTGCTTTACATATTTATTGAAGAATTTAAAGTTTCACATGTCTCAGATTATCAAATTAACCCCCTCTCGCAGCTCTGCTGCAATTTTCTTGTTTTTAAATATTTCACTTTGCTAGAGGTGAGATATTGTGTTCGACCATCGAGGGATATGTAGGTCGTTTTGAATATCACTATTGTCGTTTTGCACATAATATATTAACTATGAGAAGAGTGAAAGTATGGCATTTTGCATTGAGAAAAGTGATTGTACAAAATTTTGTGTGATTGCTGGAACGCTTTGTTTTTGAGGTGTCGACTTTATCTTAAGTGTTTTTTTTTATTGATTTCCTTTGAACATATACGATTTTGTTGCAATTTAAATAGAAAATAATAAAAAGGTTTGCATTAAAAAAAAATGCTTGCCTTTTTAATAAAACATTCTTGCTTTATTATCTTGCTTTTAAATGTATAAATGTTACATACATGTATTAATAAAAATCAATTGCATAATTATAAAAACAAAATTGTAGTATAAAAATAAATAGTCGTAAATTTATTTACCTTAATGTTACAGCTTCACTAGCAAGACTCCATGTAATTTTGATTATATTTTATTGTTAATAATTTCACATCCTATTACCGGCAACTGGGACAGCGGTGCTATATGGACCAGCAGACGCTACAAGTTTAAATCAAGCGTGACAGGTAGTTTGAAATTATGCTCTTTGATGCATTATTCAATATTTTTAAGCTGTATTAAGCACACTTCCGTGTTGAACATATAATTTGGAATCTGTTAAAAAAATTTAAAGCTGCAACATCAACTAATTTACAAATGCGAGGGATTATAAAGTTTTAATTTCGTTGTTGTACTTGCAAGTTTTCACTTTCAAAGCATGTTTCCTTCAAACAGCCTTATTTTTGTAGTAGTAGTAATTTTCATTTTATTAAGATTTTTCCTTTCATTATCTAGACCAAGAACTTAATCAGATGAAAAACAACTTTAATATAAGTGGATGAATATCATCTGTGATGGTTTTGTGGCTGACGTGAACAGCAGATTGAAATATCTGTGGCAAACACCGTCAGCCGATGCTAGCAATCGGGACCAGGTCCATTAAACTATATACCAATCGCTTAAAATATTTTCATACATGTAATTACATATCAAATATGTAAACCCAAGCTCAGTTTTCCTCTTGGGAAGAGAGTATTGCGATTGTGGCCTGTTTTTGACGCCAGTACCCCGAGATACGCAGCTAATGTATCAGAAACTTTTGTCGGTCTACGCAAGCCACTGTCTTTTTGTCTTTTTTACCCTTTGATGATACTTAATTCCCATTATTGTTCTGAATTTACAAGACAATTCGGCCTTTCATTACCACAAAGCCAGTGTTCAAGTCCGCATTTCGCAGACATATGCGTTGGGATATTTTGTTGTTACCGCTATTCTACCTCAATTCCATTAAAACCGATTCAATAACATAAATCTGTCCCCACCAAAAAGTTTGTGACGTGTATATCTTTTTCAGCTTCTGTATTAAAGAAAACACAATGTCGTAAAATGTGGAAGGCAACAGACAAAATATTGTATACATTCATACACAATGTAGCATTGTGTCATCTTTTTACAAAGGAGCTGTCAATTATTGATATAGAAGCATACAATGAATAAGTCACAACATCTCTACATTTCATTGGCCAAGAAGAACAGGTAAGGACACATTTATTGAATCGACCCTAGGTTTAAAGCTATCAATGAGAGAATTTAACGCGACATTCTGTGAGGATGGTTGTGTCGCCTGCGTTCACGCAGTGGCGACATATAGGGAGCACTATCAGTTACTTACATTTATACCCATAGGCATTTTGATTGTACCACCCTGAAACACTTCTGTGCAGCCTGAGGCGTAGCCGAAGGCTGTACGGTGGTGCTGTAGGGTGTTACAATCTCGATGCCTACGGGTAGAAACGTAGGTAACGGATTTATCCTTGGCTTGGTCTTTAGGAGCACCGAAAAAGCATATGAATGGACGTGACTTTGAACTTCATTTTTCAACGTCATCTGCGTTTTGCATTTAAATAAGATAACATATATGCAGAAAATGCCCCATTTTCCAAGTCGAGGATGGAACCTTAGGTTCCAACCTCAAACTTTGCCGTTTTAGGGCGATTTGGTTCCCAGCCTTCTGTAATTCCACATGGAATGTCAGTATGGGGACTTTTATCGTGTAAGAGAGTTTGGGATCTCTGGCATGCCAAGTTCCTGTTTGACGGAACTTAGAATTTTTTTTTTGCTGATCAGGGTCACAAAATAAGTGAAAACTTGTCACATTTTTCTCAGGAACCACATGTCCCAGCCTTCTGAAATTTAGCATGGAATATCAGCATGGGGACCTATACTGTGTAATAAAGTTTTGAATCTCTCGCATGCCCACTTCCTGTTTGACGAACTCAGAATATTTTTTACCAACCATGGGGTGAGCGAAGCGAACATGGTTGGTACTTGTAAACACTTTTCGTCCTGAAGCGGAAGTGGGAGGAGCTAAAGCTGTATACGAGGTTTCGAAATTGAAATCGAATGTCCCGCCGAAGGCGCGACCACACCCAAACGGATGCTATATGATGAATAAATAGTACTAACAATTTATCATTATGTTTCGTGCCGAAGGCACGACCGTATCAACAAACATACAAAACTGGTCTGTATACTGTACGTATTTTCGAACACGAGATCACACGACACAACACGAGATCACACGAGACAACACGAAATCACACGAGACGGGCAGTTTCGTATGTATAAATTAATGATTATGGAAGTAAATGTCGTACCGAAGGCACAGATAATATGAACAAATTGACACAACTGTCGTGCCATAGGCACAGGCACGACCACTACCAACATAAATAAAGAATAAATAAAAAAGATAGTATGGTTCCCATGACAACGCGTTCGTCATTCGGTGGCAAACATCATGTGCCCGTAGAAAAATATTTCACCCAAGTAGGCTCAATTATGAGTCAATTTAAAGACGTGCCGAAGGCAAGCCCACTAGGATAAGGATAAAACTGTCGTTCTGAAGGCACGGACATTGTGCCTAATAGCAAACAATGAATAGAGTTGACGTGCCGAAGGCACTTATGAGGAAGCCAATGGCAACGCACCCCTAAAGTATCATGACATGCATGAAAACGGCGGACGTAGATGTCATGGCAACGTAAATAAAGATGTCTTACTTTGAAGTTAGATATTTCCTTTTCCTTGCCTTAGGCCAAGGCTGTAGTTGATAGCCTACTGGCGTGAATATTTGACTGAAAACTTTCAAAATGAAATGGCATTACGCTTTAAAACATAATAATGCTCAAATTAATGTGAAAATCGTCAGTCTTCAAATGAAACAACTAAGCGTCTGCTACACTACACCGGAAATATGTACAACTTCACTTCAAGGGTCGACAACTACAGAAGTGCTGTTGAGATTGCAATGCATTCAGAAATAGCATAAACTGGTGAAATGTATATGTTTTGATCGTGAACTATTAAATAATCAGACTAGGTGTGAATTAGAATATTTTACTATGAATTTAAGAGTGTATTTAGGAAACTTAAGCACAGCTGTCAAGTCTCACGATTCGCTATATTATCAATAAAATAATATTTGATACAATGATGACCATTGATGTGATAACATTAATATGGGGGAGGGCCAAATATAAATATTTCCACTGCTTTACATATTTATTGAAGAATTTAAAGTTTCACATGTCTCAGATTATTAAATTAACCCCCTCTCGCAGCTCTGCTGCAATTTTCTTGTTGAGTCTTGAAAATTTCTGTCATGTTTTTCTTAGGAACCACAGATCCCTGCCTTCTGTAATTTGGCATGGAGTATCAGTATGGGCACCTATACTGTGTAAGAGGGTCTGGGATCTCTTGCATGCTCACTCCTTGTTTGATGGAACTTGGAATATTTTTTTTCGTTATTAAGCAGGCGACACATGTCCTCCCTGAAAGACTTACTACTAATATTTACATGTAACTGTTCAAATCGAGACAAATGATACAACTTTGAAATCTTATACATATTTATAAAAGCTAACATTACACATGGTTGTGTTCGTTGGCATCAATGCGAATAATGTTTCTACAAGTCTTGTTATAGACATTTCGAGCAATATATATATATTTTTTCATAATACTAAAAGGAATAACTAGTTTATGCAATTTGCCAGGACAAAACGCAGTTGTTTTCTTCTCAACTTTAATAATTTTTTAGTTGTTTTATTTCTTAATGCAGTTATTAAGATAACATGTGGTGTTGTTATTAAACATGTAATCTCGGAGTGTATATTAGTGCAATAGAGTTTTTTTACAACCAAATAAGGCTAGCAAAAGTTGTGGTACCAGGGATACATCTATATCCACCAGAAAGATCTTGCTAATTGTGCTGTTGCCAGGGAGTGTGAAAAACTTCACCAAGACAGATGCCCTGCACTGCTAGACTGAAGAAGGCAGGAAGTCATCACCCAGCTGGATGACCACAACCATGGACCTGAGCCGTCGCGCTGACAGGTTCTTGATGTCACAGCCACCATGGAGCGACGTACTTAGACACTGAAGAAACTCCTAAGCAGATAGTAAGCACAGCTGTTGTTTACGTTACAGAGTGTATAGCTGCGCAGTTACCGCCAAGCAGACATATAAAACGTGGGATACGATGTGGCAAGAAAAAAAACTGGTAACTCCTCAAACTGTGGTAATTACAGAGAATACAAGGTGACTAACAGCGACGAACACTTCTTTTTGTATGACAGTGATACTGATGTTTTCCACAGAGACCAACCTTAGAGCATTACAACTACTAGACACTGGTTTGCAGATGGCACTTTTAACGTTGTACCTGAGCTTTTTTATCAAGTGTTCTTCGTTGACAAGAACATTACAACTTGCTTTTACGCTTTCTGATGAATTTTTGGTCTTTGAATAGTTCTGTTTTGGACTGATGGTTTGGTTCTCACTATGCATTATCTGGTGCTAAACAGGTTTTGTAACATAAGAATTATTGGGTCTTTAGTCATGGGGATGGTGGCATTTGTTCTCTGAATGGGTATTCTTCAATCAAGAAAGAAGCCCCAATTTGATACCAAGATACAAAACATATAAAATACAATGTATGATAATCAATGGGGACTTTTGATCGGATGCCTTTGTCCGGGGGGGGCTTTGGTCTTGAACGCATTTGTCCTTAACCCCTTGATCATGCTTTTTCGTCATTTATCGGAAGCTTTATCTCATGCATGTTCGTGTATTTCAAGAAAACGGCAAACATAACACACAATACCGCGTTTAAAGGGAAGCTTAAATACTAGTATGGCCATTTAATTTTTTTCCAAGATAGTATCGTGAATTCTTAATTTGACTTAGAAATCTGATGACTATTAGTGTTGATCTTTTTTAAAACTGAATATTAAGATAAACTTTAACCATAATCATTCGTCCAGACAATATAGGCCAAGATAACCTAATCGTTTATCTAGAACCTTGTGACAGTCTAAGGTACATTTACTGACAAAATGCCGTTAATCTGTCTCCTCTAGTATTTCAGATCTAGACTGAAACAAAAATATTATCCAGGGGCAATCATGCGTGTAATATGAGACCATTTGACCCAGTTTTTAATAGGAACCACGTAACTATCCAGGGAGCATCTAACGACATCAGGAATCTGGTGACTATCCAAAGCTCTTCAACCGACAAAACCGATTCACTAATGCATGAAACATCAAGTACTATTCACGATGCCTGTATTGACCAAAGATTATAATTGTATAATTGATAGTCATGCATGTTACACCTTTCATTCCTTTATTTGGTAGTAAAATTAATTATAGCAATTCGTGAATATATGAATGACCGACGGACGAGCTGGTATCGGGCTAACACTGAAGTTGATGATAGCCTTCTAAGCATGATGTGTCTACATTAATGTACGGAATGTTTTGTATCTTTACTATTACTGTCAGATACCATGGAAACATTCATTTTTTTCTTTTAGGGGTCATTGAGGGTCATGGAGAATCTAAAGAATGATTTTGCAAATAAAACCAATAGTAAATTGCACAAAATAAAATAATATAAATTCAACGAAGCTCGCCCCTCATGCTGTTTCCGATTGCAATTTTTGTTAAATTATCTTCTGTCATTGTTTGCCTCAGCTGCTGAACACGATAGTCTACATTTGTAGACAGTGAAAATTTATTTGTCTGTTATGCAGCCGTCGAACTTTGTACAGTCTTGACAAATGACAGAAAGGTAGAAAATACTCTAAATTTATTAAATATAGCAAACATTGCTATAATGAATATATAGTTTTAAAGAAATATGCTTCGATATTGTAAACTTGAATTAAGAACGACGAAATGATAACGTTATTATCTCTATATTTTGTTTATTTATTGTCATTGCAGCTTCAAACTTTTGGGACAGGTTCCAAGTGATATGATTAATTCTCAAGTATGCTTAGTACAGCTCACAAATATATTAAAATTCACTAAATACAATAATTTCATGCTACCTGTCACGCTTGATTTAAACTTGTAGCGTCTGCTGGTCCCTATAGCACTGCTGCCCCAGTTGCCGGTAATAGGGTGAGAATTTCTGTCGACGATTATAAAAAATTGATGGCAGAAACACGTCACGGCCTTACTATCAACTGGTAATTGGTTTTACAATATGAGAATATAACCCCCTCTCCACTTGAGTCAAAAGTACACTCAAAATACGAGATGAGGTCCAGAGTCCATTTCTTATTTTTTTAATTTGAAGTACAAGTACAAAATTCTAGAATTCTTTGAAACCATGCAGTCAAGTGCCTTAGTCTAAAGTAAGCGCAAAAAGCCAAAATCCTAAATACAAAAAGGGGAAGGGCAGTATACCCTAATGAATTACAGAATTACGAAAATTTCAAGACATTTTACTGCTCTCTTTTTATCCTATGTTGACTTCCGCCGCGCGTTATCATAGATAATAATATCGGAACTAAATACTTTTGGTCATGATATGGTAAGACAATTAGTAAATAACATAATACAGCAGTTGTAGAAAGTTGAGAACATTCTTACATTATTAATTGTAAAGAACTTATATATATAATTTGGAGTACACTCAGCACATGGTGCGAAAAATGAAAAATAAAGTAAAAAAAAACACACAGGTTTAAAAGTATAAGAAAGGAAGTAATGCCAGACAATAGATTTTAGTATTGTTTTATACAAGCAGATGTACTTATTCATTGCTCTTAAAATATAATAACAAAATTTCTGATCGATGTCCCAATTTAGTAATGTATTTGTATATTATCTATCGTCACGAGGTTATACATATAGAACAAAATGTACATTGAGAAACATTTCTCTAGATAAAAACACAAATGTAACATGATCATTGTATCTTCTCTGGACTTTCATTCATGTAATCTTCTTTTACTAAAAATGTCATTTCGTTATTTTACTGCCGCTTTTTCATATGAGCTGCTAAAACATGATAAAAAAGTCGTCATCATAAATAAAGTAAAAAGGAAGACAAGATTTTCGATTGAGCATTACTCTTTTTCAATGTCATACAGTATAAAGTCACACAATGCACGAATTTAAAATGGACAAACAACAAGTCGAATGAAAAACTTTTTTTTTGGAAAGTCGAAAGAAAATGAAAACTTTTTTTGTAAGGATACCAACTTAGTCCCTTTCCTCAAAACATGATATTTTTTCAAGACTGAAAAACTTTATCGATATCGTTTGTCTTGAGTTCTACAAATGTAATAGTCCATCAGCTAGGATCCGAAAAAAATATTGATGCTGGATACCCTTGTAGACCGATATTTTTTTTGCACAAATCAAAGGGACAATGTCTGAACTTAAATTTTCAAGTTGTTGTACTCAAGAAAAATATGCGGAAAATAGTACAACACGGGCCATTTTAAGGTAACCCTTAAATAATGAAAAACAAAAACCAAAACAATTACTCTGTTTAAGAATTTACATTAATCTCTAAATTCGAATAAAAAACGAATATATAATAGTATTCTGTAAAGATTTATGTGAAAAGAGCTTGAAAATTAATCAAGAAGGGAATCAAAGGGAGATAATTTGGATTTTTACCAAAACACATTGTTCAGTTGTTACAATTTTAAATATATAACTGAAATAAAAACAGATGAGCTGAAGTACATTTTTTTCATCAGTTATACAATAATATTTGCACATATCATCCAAGGTTAATGTCTTCTAAATTCTTTTATTACTGAGGGCTGAAAAAAAAGGGGGGGGGTAACAACAGCTCACAACTATAGTCAATATTTTACGAAAGGATATACCAAGTCTATACCAGGTTTGAGCGTGCTTGGCTGTAAATCATTACTTCGGACACAAATAACTCTAATTTAATCACACTCCTCGTCGTTATCGCTTTCATTTTCTATGATACTAGCTGTATTTAAATCGCCATCGTTGGTGTTCTGGCATTGCTCATTGGAACACTTACAACCATCAGTGCATGATAAACCTTGACAAACACAAGAACATCGTATAGTAGAACAGTTTGTTTTACACCCACAACTAATAAGCAACATTAATGCCTCAGAAGCTGGTTGCTGATCCATCCACTTGATAGACAATACGCTGTTATCAATCAACCATCCATGCTTAACGAGAGGAGGCAGGGCAGTAACAGCCTGAAAAGAACGTTTCCAAATCGCTGCCTAGAAGTTCGCTCGCCGTATGTGCTTTTGTAATGCATCTTTTGTTGGTGGTAACTGGTGGCATTGGATATTTTTTGACTTGCAGAACATAAGAAAACGTACCTCGTTGATGTCACAAATTGTCGGAAATCCATAGATAGCACATACACATTTTTCTACATCTAATAGGAGACTGTTGGATATGTCAAAGCTGTCACCTAACCTGTAAAATGTATGACGACAGTGTTGGTCTCCCGATACAAGGTCAAACGTTTTAGCCTTGCCCTTTCCAGAGAATGCACTGACAGTATCACAACCTGATATAGCATGAAGACCAGGCAAAGCATGACAGACTTCCTCACCGAGGTTTTCACAAATTGCAGCTATGCTCACAACACGGGTTTTACTACAGCTGTCTTCATGGGAAACGAAAAGTTCCTTTTCCTCTTACCTTGATTTCTGTTTCTGCTGTGACCATTCATTCAAAAACAGATTTACAAGTTCTGTTTTGTTGTTTCCAAAACTCAAGAATTTTTTCCATTGGCGAGGGCATGACTGAGATGGTCGTTTTATTTTAGTTACAACCTGTCCCGCTGCACTTCTGTTGTTTCTTTCAATATCCTTTATGGACACAGGTGGATATTTGTCAGCAACAAAATCAATTCGGCTGCCACCAGAAGCTGTTTGGAGAAGGGAACATAACACTGATGAAGCCAACTATTCGAAAGTTTCAGGTATGTTTTTCAAAGACTGAACGAAACCCATACCATCAAATATCCATGCAGACTGACTAGGAAGAATACCATTATGTTTAATTCCCCTCTCAAGGATATTACTAAGAGCGGCCTTGTTGGTTTTTACTAAACAACCATCTGTTGTTGCAAGTGACCAAGGGATTGGACCTAGTTCAAATTGAAGGACATGTTTCATATTCAGGGACCTAGATTGGGCTATAACAAGCAATCGTGCAAATAAATTCCTATCTGCTTTCAGTATGGTGTTTCTGTCCATTTTTGAAACTTTGGTTTTAGATAAAAACGTTTTTAAATTACAAAAACAGGAAAACAGCAAACACCTACAATGGCCAGGAACTACAATCACATGCCACAATCTACAAGCAAACTGCACCAGAAAAACAATAATGAAAACAAGAGACAAACATAAATAACGATAGGAACTCGGGATAGCCGGACTTGGTACCGGCACCAGCAAAAGCCAGTGGTAGGGTTAGACCGGTTTATGGGTACCCAAACCTCCCCTTTCTCTATCCCGTTTCCCTATAGTATCATAAACACGCGAATAAAACCCAATACAGGTAGACTACTAACTCAATGACCACTATCTTGGAACAGAAAAGGCATAAGACAAACGTAATTTTGAAAGAAGGGTCAAAGAGTGCTCGCTGCTAAACTGCCGGCTAGCTCAAGGAATCTAGTCTGCTGGTAAAACACTGTCGCACTACGGAAGAAAAATCAAACTCAAAACTTAAAACCTTCTTCTGAATGGGATCATGAAATGGAGTAGTCAGGTTCATTAATCTTTTGCACATGAATTCATCAGCAGCCTTTGTACCAATATCCTTCGCTGACAGAAGACTGTAGTGTCGGAATCTGCAACAACATCTGATGATAAGCTGATAAGTTGATCTGAAGGTTCATATGGATTGCACCAGCTTTCGACTGTTTTCTTGATTTTCAAAACGTCTGCCTCGTCTCTTTGTCGCCTTACTGCGCCAAGTTCTTTCGATATGGATTGATTCTCTATACTTAGTCCAGCAAGAAGGCGACAGGAACTTGAAATTGCTGCTCTTTCATGGGCATTCAAAATCCATCTTTGTACGGCACCTTTGTTTAAACTAAATCCAACAATTCCACCTTTAGTTTTTGAGTCCCTGTTCAGAGTTTGCACTATGGTTTGATCAACAGGACATAAAACTGGTGTGTAGTACGTTGAACAGCAAACCCTCCGGAGGACAAGTATTCGTGTGCTTCAGGGTGAGAACGGGGCAAATTTGTCATATGCAACCAGTAAACAGGTAGGTAGCGCGAATAGTTGTGACGATCATAAGCAAAAAACCAAGGTAACATTTGACGAACAGACGCTAAGTGAAGCTTCCATTCACCTTCTCGGGTTGCTCTGATAAATGTCTGCAACAGTTCTACCATTTCAGTATAAGAGTTCCAAAACGATTTTAAAGGACCCTCTTCTAGAGAACAAAAATTTCTGTATTCTTTAAATAGTTGGTCAGTGATGTCTGAATTGTACAGCTGTTGAAAGTCTTCTCTTGTAAGGGTTTTCCTGAAGGTATCTTTGATTTCTAAAATAGAATTTTGAGACATCTCGTTTGGGAACTGGTCAGTAAGGTTTGACTCGAGCCAAATGCCAAAAGCTTTCCATCTGTTTCTCTCAAGGCTTTCAAGAACTAACTTGTGAAGTCGAAGCGCACGATTATAATGCTTACCTTCGATTACACCACTTAAGGAACCTGTTCCTATCACACCAGATTCAACTAAAAGATCACTCAGTCCTGCGTCACTGAATCTCTTTCCGATTACAGCCATAAATGCGCAAGCTATATGGAATGACCCAATCCGCAAAACAACGCGCTGAAACTGAACAGGATTTGACTAAATAATTTCTAGGGCCTTTGCATAGATTGCCTGATCGAAAACAATGACGACATCATTCTGGCCAATTTCATCAGCGATTGACAATGAACGCTTCAGAACAGTGTTAACAGTTGCTAATTCTGTAGGACTAGAATCGATAACCTGTAAATAGCCGATGACATCTTTACGGTGAGCGTCCGTGCAACTTGTAATCATGTTATACCCTGTCCAAGCGGGAACTGACTGCTCTGATTCAAGGAATGTAAACAAACAGCCATCAAAAGATAAACGAGAAAGAAAGAAACAGAAATCTTTTTTCAGTGAGTTGTTTTGCAATTCATCAAAAGTATCTTCTCGCAATTGATGATGTAATGGGGCAGTTGGACCCTGTCTTTTTCCTGTGTTGTATTGGTCCAAAGATTGATCCAAGGTAACTGAAAGAGACGGACGTTTCCCTTGTCCAGTGTTTGTACTCAGAGTTGTTTTTTCTATGTTTTCACACCAGTCACTTTCCTTTTGAAGAATAATTCCATTTGTGCAGTGGGTTGTACCTGCCCCAGAAAGAGTTTCCTTTATCATATCATTGTTGCCTCAGCAAAACGTTGAGAAAACTCCTCTTCGTATATTACTCGGGATACACATTCCTTCATTTTCTGATCTTTGGGCTACTTTGAAGGTAATTGCTGTTTCAGCCTCTTCTAGAAGGTCATATGATATTGAATGCCCAAACCTGTTTAAAACTTTGACAAGCTCGGCTGATCCAGTTTTACTTTTCACAAGAACCGCAAGGCCTACATGCTTCGGGGTTTTGATTTTACCATGAGTCACATTATACACGATATCCTGTGCAAATGACAAAACACGCCTGTTTATGGATTCTGGTGTACTAATCCTTTCGCTCGATATCAGATCACCTGATTCGTCCTCAGTCAAAACCCATGCAACAAAATTTAAATAAATCAGGTATCGTGAGGGACTGCTCTGATATAGAAGTACCAGTAGGCGGCCATGCAACTGATGATCCAGGTTCTGACAACACAAGTCTTCTTAAGGATTTGGCAGCATAGTAAACGTGTATTGAGGAATTATCAACTCCTCCAATGTCTTTTGGTAGATCAGAGACTTGAATATCGTTGCATTTGTTTTCTTTCAACGTTTCTATAAGTGTTTGAATAATCTGACCCTTTGGAACATTATTATTAAATACTATGTAAGGGCAATTATCATTTGACCGCCAGAAAGAAAGCTTGTTTCCAAAGCGCTTTTCAAGCCTTTTATGCAAATAAAAAGATT
>MJUU01056160.1:89330-105778 GCA_002080025.1 Modiolus philippinarum
TGGGTTCCGGGGAGGGGGGTCCTGGGGGTTGGAACCCCCTTTTTTCTGGGCAATCATTTATTTTTAATAAATATGCTAGTGTTTAACTAAGAAAAACCCAAAAAATTTTCGAACCTCGCTCCACTCGGCGATGTTTACTTTAAATTCTATTTGGACCCCCACCCCCCCTTTTCAAATTGCCTGGATCGGCGCCTGTTAACAGTTCGCGAGTCATGTGCAACATATGATATTGTGCAGCAAAGTACTGAATCTAGTGGTATTATCAATGTTAAGCTGGGAATAATCAACAGAAAATATAGAATACTGACAAATCATGCAAATAGCGAATGGACTTGGATCGCGCTTTCCACGTTTCGAAGCTATTTCTTAAGTTCTCCAAACCGTTCTGGGACAGTAAAATGCTACAGTCAGTTAGTATTGTTTGTGCAAAAATGCATTCACATGCACAAAGAAACTATGCATTCTATACCTGATTTACTACAATCCTTATTTTCTAACGTGTGTTTTCTGTCCACGCCTTGGAATGTAGGTCAAGCCAAAGGTGTTATGAAATGCTGACCACGTGACATAGTATTGTGATGAGTGGATTTTGACTATATGGAAATCGTGTTTGTCGACATCTTCTTTAAATATAAATTGCATCACTCCATAAAAATGCTAAATTGAAGCACGATAATTTGAAGAAAACTGCACATTAATTAGGAAAAATATTTTTTCCAGCAACACTTGTCGATCTCTATTAACGACAAAATAGGTACATAGGCTTCTTTATGTTAAATTTTGAGGTCCACGACGGGGATATTTTGCAACGCTGAGACAAAATATTATTAATAAGTAAGTAACTATTCAAATGAAACTAAGACATCAATACATAGGAGGAACTAATATACCGTTTATACGAGTTTGTCATTTGAGAGAGTAAGAAAGAGAATAGGTAATATGACATATATGTAGATTACTCAGTTTTCTCTCTGATACCTTAAAAAATATAAATACTTACTATTGAGGTAGGCATCTTTTTGCTGTCGGCAAGATTTTTTTATGTATTTTACACCAACTATTGAAATTTAACAAACATTTCAGCAGGTCTGTTTCTCCAAATTACGGATTTTGTTTTATTTACAGGGAAACAAAACCTTGTAATTACTATGCTTACTTTTTTAGACACTTATGATGCGATCTGTATATCAGCTGCTTCTGGAAAAGGAGATATACCTGCGGATTCTATATATGAAATGATAAGACTTGGGAAGTCGGGTAAGAAATATAGCAAAGATATATATAGGCTATTAGAGAACGACATAAGAAGGATACATGTATTTCTGGTAGATTTAAAGGAGACTACTATTTATTGTAAAAAAAGTTAATTTATCGTTATGGGCTGTAAGGTCCTTCAGCATTTTGTCTCATAATGGCTATTAGGCCATATCTCATATATAATGCATAGTTTTCTAACAATATATTTTATAATGCATAGTTTTATAGCAGTCTTCTCGATGAGGGCCTTTGTTAGCAAAATGTTGTTTCTGTCCACAAGTTTAGGATACTAATGCCTTTGTCAGGAAACTGATGACGCGATTTTTTCACAAATGAGAACAGATATCTTTGGGTAGATTCAGAGTTTGTTACCGGACTGACTAACACCGACTTTGACAAAACCGGACTTTTCACTGGTAGTGTGGCGGATGCCACGCGTAGGGCAGATCATTCCTACCCTTCCGGAACACCTGATGATACCTCAGTTTTTATAGGGTTCACTCTGCTAGTGCTTTAGTTGTGTGGCGTTTTTGTTCATTTTTGTGTATTTGTTTTGTCTTTGTCATACTGTCTCAATTTGTGTTGGATGTGAATTGTCGTGATTATGGATTTATGATGTTAGAATTCCCCTTTTCCTCGTTCTTGCTTCGGTATTCGTTTGCCGATGTATTTAAGTAAATTTAAATAACTCCTGATCGCTTAGGTATCGAAACAATAACAAACATGTGTGTTGATTTGTTTTCAGTTGGCGATTGGTCAATCAAGTAAATGCTAGAAATAGTGTTGATGAAAGTAGCACCTGAATCATTGTCTGACGAAATGCTTTTTGCATTCAAATGACTATGACTACTCAATTGATTTGTAATATGACATTTTTACTAAAAATATTTCACTCAACATCCCTATTAATGAATCGCGTAATGATACACAAAGCAGCGATGGTGACAACAAAATGGCGGCATTTTTGAGATTGGAGACTACGGAGATCACTTTACTTCAAATAGTTCAGTAGAAATTAGAGAAATAATCTCTTACATAATTTTAGAGTTTATTACGATAATTTCTCAAATCTCGATAATTAAATTTTGGAAAACCTAGAATTCTTAAATGTAAAAATATTAATCTCAATTTGAGAAATAAACATAATAAACTAGAAAAAATGTCAGAGACTATATTGAACCATTGAAATGCCCATTCAAAAACAGTTTTATAAAGAATTTACAGTATTCCGCTTATACATTCTTTTACAAATTGATAAAGGATAAAAGCTATAACTTTGGTAGAAGTTTTCACGAATGCTAAGTAAATTCATCGTTCTTTTAAGTATTTAATGAAATTTAAAAATTCCAATGTTAATCAGATTCCCTTCTGTAGGCCTTTGAAAAACCCGAATTGATTATTTATTGACAGAACTGTTCTCGTTGTGATGTATCTGACGTATTGCTGAGTGGACATTTAACTATTATACCATTAAATCTGCGCATTTTTCATTTTTGTAATATAAACAACATGTCCATTGGCGTATCAGAGGGGAAGTCCGAGTATTGGACCCTTTTTTTCTGGAAAATGGAACCCCCTTCTTCTTGAAATTTTTTTTAAAATTTCGTGCAAAATTTAGACAAACCTGACAAAAAACGGTAAAAAAATTACCTAGAACCCGTAGGTTCCGCCGGTGCTTCGTGGAGAATTAAGAGAAAACTGAAAAAAAAATCGATAAAAATGACATGATATATCCCTTTTTGGAACCTCATTGGAACGCTCTCTTTCGGAGGCTTGATACGCTCTGCCAATGCGCCTCATTAACCCCAAAATGATAAATAATCACAACTAATACAAATATCAAGGATTCGACTGAAATCCCGTGACCACATGTACCAGAAAACATAGGACGATAACAAAAAGAAAATAAGTCAAAAAAGTTATTTGATATTCAGCATCATTGTGAATGTCGAAGGCGTGGAAAAATATTTTTGTAACATATTTTGCTACCTGTGCTTATCGCTTAGCGCCTTTATATATTTGTTATGCAGCATATAGCGTTGGATTTGGTATCAGGACTGTTTACTGTCTATTTCCTTTTTCTGGACTTGGTTAATATTTGACATTAAGGTAATGATAAAAATTTTTGTAACAGTTTTCTCAGCAACTACTTATGATATCTGTTTATTAGGCAGCACCACGTGAATGTCGAAGGCGGGGAAATATTCTTGGAACAGTTTTTCTAGCAACTTCATTACTTATTTGGTATGTAGCGTCCCACGACACCGTCGGTTTTAATCTCAGGTCTGTTTCCTGTCTACTTCCTGTTTTCCAACTTAGTTTATTTTTAAACTTATGGTTATAAATATTGGTATAGATTTTCTCAGCAACTACTTATCACAGTCTTTTTGATATTTGGTATGCAGCATCAAGCATGATTGAGGTCCCATACTGTGGGATTCGATTTCAGGTCTGTAGGTCATGTGCTTACTGTTTATAGAACTCTGGTCATATTTTAGAACGGCCCATCCGTTATTCCGTCATTGATCACTTCTATGTCAAATGATAACCCAATTTAATGCATGAAATACATATACAACATCAAGGACTACCATAGGAAGATGCCTTTCGATTTTTATGCGTTTTGGTACTACCAATTACAACCTTACTATTGCCAACTTACTCTATCAGACTTTTTAAAATTCTCCCACGATTTCGCAAGCACCATTATTACAATAAATACTAGAGAAACTGTAAGCAAAGCTCACTAATTTACACACTCGTTCCCCCATTAATTCTAGAAATTAATAAAAAATTAAAAAATCAAATTAAAATTGAATTTTATAATATTTAGTGCACAATTGCTATATGCACTGAAAATCTTTTGCTGTTTCAGTGATTTTCACATAGTGGTAAATAATAACAAAATACCGAAGTTACTGTTAATTTATTTTCAGCATATGCGCATTTCGACAACTTATGTCTCTTCAGTGCAGATAAAACCAAACATTTGGAAGTCCATTAAAGGAGGAAATGTCACCACAAAGTGTGTACCCCTATAGCGGACGGACGTACGGGCGGACGAACAGACACCATGTTCACTGTATACCGTCCCGCTAAAGCGGTGGTATAATAACTGAACGCGTATTTTTTTATAGGATGTTTGATATGTTTTGTGGGAAGAACTGTGTCTTTTGAAGAGTTTCATCCAGTTTTAAAACAATTAGAATCGGAAAGACTACTGAAGAAGGAAGAAGTATATGAACCCAAAGAATATCGCAGAAACACTGCTGGACTGGTTTTAGTTTACAGAGTTATTTAATGCTTGTTAAAGGATTTGGAAAATAAAAGTGTGTTAAAATTTGTACATAGAAATCTTTTTTGAAGCAATTTTAAGTTTTTCCAATTGTAACTGATCATAAAAGTCGTTTAAATGCTGCAAAAAATGTCAAAAAAGGCACGGTATGGAACTTTTAAAATTGAAATATCGTATTGACGTATTAATCTGTATGTAATTATATATTCTGTTATCATAAACGAAGTACACAAACTTTAAATTTTTTTCTGTATTTTGTTAAAGGATAAAGATACTTGTAGAAACATCTTGAAATTCTTACACATTTTTTCTTACTACGGAGACAAAATTCTGAAAAATATTTTAGTTTTCAATTTCTTAATCTGAAAATAAAAACATATTTTTACCAAAAATGCAAAAATAATAATAAAACTAATAAATTTTTAACCTTTTGTGCTCCTATGCGTAAGGTGTGGTAAACATTTATTGTTTTTGTAACTGTAAACAATACAATTTCCGCTCTGAGAAGGACAAATCTTTGACTTTTGTTTTCTTACACATTCCATTAAAACCATTGCTGTGAATTTAAAATGAGAAATGTTTTGACAATAATCGACTTGCTGGTTTTCAATATTCAAAATTTCTAAGATGATAAAAAGACCTAAATGCTTAAAAATTTAGGGAGCTACACAACATTACACAAGTGGTGCGTTTCTTCTGTTGTTGTGTATACTCTTTGCGTTGCTCTCAAGATACAGAACAAATTATACACTGCTTCTTCAGTCGATGCATTTCTCGTCATTAGAAACCTACAAAGAGTACTAAATTATTTAAATGATCTTTCAATAACATAAGAAAAGTAAATGGAACCCATGTATTTGTTCCAAGTATTTTTTTATTTATTTATCTATTTATTTTTTATTTATTTATTTTTTTATTTATTTTTATTTTATTTTTATATAATAATGAACAAAGTCCATCAACAGTCACACAAAAAAATGTTTTGTTCTTAGAACACCTTGATGTCTTCAACATTGAACATTTGTCAATACTGTATAGTAAGCTTAGCATCTAGCACTTGATGAAGCAGCACTTTATGTACGTCATGACGTATCTAACATGTACCAACAACCAATCCCAAATTGTTCGCTAAGCATAATTAGCAAGTAAGTAGAGATTCATAGTGTTCTTTTAAAAATTTGTTATTCATTTAGTAACGATTTTAATCTTGAAATATTCTTCTGACTTTTTAACATATTTAGAAAAAAGAAGGGAAACGGGAAATGTGTCAAAGAGACAAAGACCCAAAGGGGAGCAATAACAACTCAAAGCCACCATAAGATCCTCAATGAACGGTGAGAAAACCCCATACCCAACGGCAGGTCGGAGTCTGCCCCTGAATAAAGAGTAATCAAGTTTAGCGAAATAAACATCATCCTAGACTCCTATAGACTTAGTTTGAAATTGAAATACACGCTTGAACGTATGTAGCATCTTATTTAATATAAGATCAATAACAAACTTTGATGAATACAATGTTGTGTTATTGCCTCAAACTTTAAGAGATACAAGAATGATTTTTTTTTCAAACTTTCCCCCTTTTGCTTCTTGAGGGTCAGAGAAGTAACATGCACTTTAAAGTACTTTAAAGAAGTAACATGGATTTTAATTGGTATTGTCTCAGGGTCAGAAAATGAAAATAACAAATAAACCAGCCAACAGCTATTTCCATATCAGATTTTTACTGGTTGTGTGACGGGTGCCATTCGTGGAGCAGATTATGCTTACCTTTCCGTAGCACCTGATGATTACTCAAGTTTTGTAGGGGCTAAAATTGAAAGTGGTGTAGTTTGATCATTTTTGTCTATAAGTTTTGCCTTTTACATGCTGTTTCGATTCCTGTTGGATTTAACTTTTTGACTTTTTGATTTTGGAATTTCTCCTTCCCCAATCTTTGCTTCGGTATTTGTTTGCCGATGTATTGGTACCCAACATTCCATAAACTTGTTTACAAATCATAGTAAACCGATGCACCAACTCGGTATAATAGAATTAAGTGATTGTATACCAGTGTAAATTGGTTTGTTCAACGGAATTCAGTGGGCTTCTGACAAGAAGCGGGAATACCTTATCCTAGGTGCTCCTATGCTCAAGCAGCTAGATTTTACGCGTTCAATATTTTGATATTTGCAGTTTTAATTTACCCATGAATTCACTTACAGACAGCGTCATGGACATACTTAACTTTCCAGAGCACTTATTTGTGCTTTTATTTTGAATATTTTTGATTTTTTAGTGTTTTGTGGCTTTTGTGGCTTTTTATATTTTTGTAGTTCTAGATTCTGGTTTTGTCTAAATTTTTATAATTAACGCATTAATGCCCTTATTTATTTATGTTTTGTATGAACAGTGAGTAAAGCAGGGTTTTGGTGCTGATAAAATGTTTCGGTTTTTAATTTTTGTTTGTTAAATTCCTATGTCACGATTTTGAAATGGTCTATTTCCAAAAAAACTCATTCTCACAGGGTCTCCATGGAGTCCATTGCAAGAATATTTTGCATAATAATATACTTAAATGTAGGTTACGTACCAGTTTTCTGGATTTTTTTATCAGTTGTTTGTCATCTGTAACAAAATTTCTGTATGCAAAAAACGAGGGTCAGAAATACCCTTAGAAATAATGTTAAATGCGGGGTTAAATGTTTCCACTGTTGACAATAATATACCTAGGCATTTTTAATTAGAATGTATTAAATGACAGACACTGTTGTGCTAATTAAATGCTTATAGCAGAAATTTACCTGAACTCACCTGTGCTTTTTTATTGGGTCCGTATTGTTCATCTTTGTATATGTATGTATCTACAGTTTTCTTTTCTGTGCCATAAGACCTTTTGTTGTCTTGTTTTGTCTTTCATTCTTTTTCTCCAATGTTGTCATTGTCCTTAGATTATTCATTTTAGATGTTACTCTCAGTTTCATGGGAGTTCACACTGAGAGTGCCATGGTTGTGAATGTTGCGTTTGTTTTTTATTTCTGTGCTTTGTAGCTGTCTCACGTCGTTGTTTTCTGTGTTATCACTTTTGCGATATCTTTTGACTTCGATTTTTGTAAATACTACTCCTTTGTTCCTTCGGTATTGTACTGCTGTTGTTTTAGACTGACGGTTCGGTTTTCACTTACCGTAGGCCAGTTTAATTTTCGAACTATGACATAATTTAGTTAATTTTATAAGTGATCAGAATTTTTTTTGTCATTAGACACAGAACAACTTTTCATCATTTTGAGAGAGTGTCTGTTTTTAATATTTTCTGAAAGAGGGTCTTCAAAAAATAAGTAAAAAGATACTTCATAAACATATCAGTAACAATCTACTGTTATTAAGCCTATGTCGGATATACATTTTTCTTTGAGCTTTAATCAAGCCAAAGCTTCTATTTACCAAAATGCAAAGTATCATCATAAAGACTTTATATAAGTATAACCTTATACCCCGTTACTTGTAAAATGTGATTTTTCTTGCTAACAAGCATGGTCCCAACATTTATTCATATTTAACAAAGTATAGTTAAGACATACGACTTACTACACTCTTTTCGTTTAATCCTAATCCTTTTGAATATTTTGGTTTCGCATATCGAATGTAACATCAGTAGTATGGAATGTTACTTCTCTAATTCTTATGCTGTTCTCGTCAAAATACAACAATACCGAAGTTGCATAAAAACAGTAAATTTCGTTATGCTGTACACGTGTTTCAAGGAGTAACCTCTATCAAATAATATGGTAAGACATAATACAAAAGTAGTCAAAAAGGAAGTACTCATGACCAAAAATATCGAAATAGTAGGCCAAATCCTGTACTAAGGACATCTACCGAGTATCATACACGGAATGAAGTCATATTTTTAAGGGGTTTGAATTGTGATAAAAACAGTAAATTTCTATAAAACGCAAGGTAATTTTTTTCATGTCAGACAAGTCTGACTATTGGGCTGGTGAATACTCTAGGGGACCTCTGGTCCACCAGCATTAGCAACGACCCAATGGTTTCAAAATACAACAATACCGAAGTTGCATAAAAACAGTAAATTTCGTGATGCTGTAAACGTGTTTCAAGGAGTACCTCTCATCAACAGCATAAAAATCAAATAATATGGAAAGCCATAATCCAAAAGTAGTCAAAAAAGCAGTATTCATTACCAAAAATATTGAAATAGGAGGCCAAATTCTATACTAAGGATATCTACCGAGTGCCATAACACGGAATGAAGCCATAGTATTTTAAGGGGTTTGAATTTTGATAAAAACAGTGAATTTCTATAAAACGCAATATATTTTTTAATGTCAGACAAGTCTAACTATTGGACTGTTGAATACCCTCGGGGACCTCTGGTCCACCAGCAGTGCCATCGACCCAATGGTTTCAAAATACAAAAATACCGAAGTTGCATAAAAACATTAAATTTTGTTATGCTGTACACGTGTTTCAAGGAGTAACCTCTCATCAGCAGCATTAAGATCAAATAATATGGAAAGCCATAATCCAAAAGTAGTACAAAAAGAAGTACTCTTTACCAAAAAAAATTAATAACTAGATTTGCAATTGCAAGCAATAGCTGATGTCGGCTCTGGCAGCCAATTCGAAGACTCCAACTTGTTCGCAGCGTCTAAATCTGCCTAGAAATCAATTTTCGTTGAAATCCGACAAAGTTGAAATTTTGACGTTAAATGGCGGCCATCATGGAAATGGCGGCCATTTGGAATTTTTTTTCACCGTCATGCATAACTTCACATGGTGTTCCAACTTCGTGCCAAGTATCAAATGATTCTGTTCAGGCATCTCTGAGAACTAGCGTGGACAAAATATCTGGGAAGTAAAATAATAATAGAGAAGAAACTATAATACTAATAATAATAATAACTAGATTTGCAATTGCAAGCAATAGCTGATGTCGCCCCTGGCAGCCAATTCGATGATTCCATCTTGTTCGCAGCGTCAAAATCTACCTAGAAATCAATTTTCGTTGAAATCGGACAACGTTGAAATTTTTACGTATTTTGGCTGCCATCTTGGAAATGACGGCCATTTTGAAAATTTTTTCACCGTTAGGCATAACTTTACATCGTGTTCCAACTGTGTGCCAAGTATCAAGTGATTCTGATCAGGCAACTCTGAGAACTCGCGTTGACAAATTTTTTCTAGGAAAATAATAAGAAAGTATAACTAGATTTGCAATTGCAAGCAATAGCTGATGTCGCCCCAGACGTCAAAGTCAATGATTCCATCTTGTTCGCAGCGTCAAAATCTACCTAGAAATCAATTTTCATTGAAATCGGACAATGTTGAAATTTTGACGTATTTTGGCGGCCATCTTGAATATGGCGGTCATTTTGCAAAATTTTTTGCATGAATTCCTTCCTCTCATCTTATTTAACATAGATACAAAATATGAACAAATTCTGCCATTCAGTGTCTGATTTATTGAATCCCCAATATTTTGACGTAAAATGGCGGCCATCTTGAAAATGGCAGCCATTTTGAAAATTTTTGCTAGTGCATGCACATCTTCTTATGGTGGTTCAACTTTGTGCTAAGTATGAATGAATTCTTTTCAGGCATCATTGAGAACAAAGCCGGACAAAAATCATTGGAAGAAAATAAAAGAGAAAAACAATAACAATACTAGATTTGCAATTGCAAGCAATAGCTGATGTCGCCCCTGACAGCAAATAAGATGATTCCAGCTTGTTCGCAGCATCAAAATCTACCTAGAAATCAATTTTTGTTGAAAATGAATTAATCATCCAATTCTGAGTACTTTGATTTTCCTGCTTTTTTGTCGTTTCCATTGCAACCGGTGCGATATTGAAGTCTTATACATCAGAAATCTTTCCCCATGTCCTAAGCAACCTTTCTGTAAATTTTCATCCAATTCTGAGCACATTGATTTTCCAGCCTTTTTGCCGTTTCCATGGCAACCAGTGCCATATTGAAGTCTTGGACATTGGAAACATTTCCCCCATGTCCTATACAACTTTTCTGTAAATTTTCATCCAATTTTGAGCACTTTGATTTTCCCGCCTTTTTTTGCCGTTTCCATGGCAACCGGTGCCATATTAAAGTCTTGGACATCGGAAACCTTTCCCCCGTGTCCTAAGAAACCTTTCTGTAAATTTTCATTCAATTCTGAGCACTTTGATTTTCCCGCCTTTTTTGCCGTTTCCATGGCAACCGGTGCCATATTGAAGTCTTGGACATCGAAAACCTTTCCCCCATGTCCTCAGCAACCTTTCTGTAAATTTTCATTCAATTCTGAGCACTTTGATTTTCCCGCCTTTTTTGCCATTTCCATGGCAACCGGTGCCATTTTGAAAAAAATTTTGGTGGTGCATGCACATCTTCTCTTAGTTGTCCAACTTTGTGCCAAGTATCAATGAGTTCTGTTGAAGCATCTCAGAGAAAATCCCTGGACAAAAATAGGTGGAAGAAAGAAACAATAATGAATAATAATAATAATAATAATAATAATTATAATAAAGAAACAGGCAAAGAACAATATGTCGTCCCGACTACGTCTGGGGCGACATAACTAGATTTTCAATTGCAAGCAATAGCTGATGTCGCCCCTGGCAGCCAGTTGGATGCTTCCATCTTGTTCGCAGCGTCAAAATCTACCTTGAAATCAATTTTCGTTGAAATCGGACAAAGTTGAAATTTTGACGTATTTTGGCGGCCATCTTGGAAATGTCGTCCATTGTGAATTTTTTTTTGCTGCATGTCCATCTTTTTATGGTGATTCAACTTTCTGCCAAATATGAATGAAGTCTGCCATGGCATGTTTGAGATTTTATCATTTTCATTGAAATCCGACAGATTTGAAACGTTGACGTAACTTGGCAGCCATCTTGGAAATGGCAGCCATTTTGAAAATTTTCTTTGCAACATGCACATCTCCTTAAGGTGATCCAACTTTGTGCCAAATATGAATAGGTTCTGTTGAAGCATCTCTGGGAACTCGCATGGACAAAAATAGGTTGAAGAAAGAATAATAAAAATAATAATAACTAGGGTTCCTATGTTTGGATACAAACATAAAAGTCTCCCAAACCTCCCATGGACACAGGAGATAGCTTTTAATTGACTTTTGCACAATTTTGACAACCCATCTGTGGAATTTCATCTATTTCGGAGCGTTTTTAATTTTCCCGCCTTTTTCCGTTTCCATGGCAACAGCGGCCATTTTGAAATTTTTTGGCCCAAAAATGTGTTCTACTATTTGTATACATCCTTCCTGTGAAGTTTCGTTCAATTTGGAGCACTTTTAATTTTCCCGCCTTTTTTCCGTTTCCATGGCAACGGCGGCCATTTTGAAAATTTCAAGACCCAAGTGCACCCCGCGGCATGGGTATCTATCATCCTGTGAAGTTTCATAAAGATCAGACCAATATTCTCCGAGAAAACTTGCGGACAAGTTCAGTGGCGAAGAAGAGGAAAAATAATAATAATAAGAAACGGAGTAAAAACAATAAGTCTCCACAAACTTCGTTTGGGAAACTTAATAACAAAGAAACGGACCAATAACAATATGTCGTCCCGACTACGTCTGGGGCGACATAATAACAAAGAAACGGACCAATAACAATATGTCGTCCCGACTACGTCTGGGGCGACATAATAATAACAAGATATAACTGTGTTCGCAAGCGAAACACAAAAGTCTCCCAAACGAACTCCCATATCGGATTTCTGGGCTAACATATCGGATTTCTGGGCTAACATCCTACAAAGTTTGAAAGCTTTAGGTCATATGGTCTCTGAGATCTGTTTCGGACAAGTTCATGCGGACGAGAATAAAGAAAGAAGAATAATAATAAGAAACGCAACAAAAACAATAAGTCTACGAAACTTCGTTTGGGAGACTTAATAATAATAATAACAAAGAAACGGAACAATAACAATATGTCTCCCCGACTACGTCTGGGGCGACATAACTAGATTTGCAATTGCAAGCAATAGCTGATGTCGCCCCTGGCAGCCAATTCGATGACTCCATCTTGTTCGCAGCGTCAAAATCTGCCTAGAAATCAATTTTCGTTGAAATCCGACAAAGTTGAAATTTTGACGTAAAATGGCCGCCATCTTGGAAATGGCGGCCATTTTGAATATTTTTTCACCGTCATGCATAACTTCACATGGTGTTCCAACTGTGTGCCAGGATCAAGTGATTCTGTTCAGGCATCTCTGAGAACTCGCGTGGACAAAATATCTGGGAAGTAAAATAATAATAGAGAAGAAACTATAACAACTAATAACAAGCGAAACACAAAAGTCTCCCAAACGAACTCCCATTTCAGACTCCTGGGCATTATAAAACCTCCTTTCAAAAAAATTTGAGCAGAGGTTCCCCTTATAATTACCTTTATACATATAGTTGAAATCAAAACATAACACACAGCAAAAACACGTTTTTCTCAAAATTATAGCTTTTTGGCTTGGTCTCCATGGCAACCAAATGCTCCATTTTCCATATTAATGAATTTCATACCTTGTTTAAAAAAAATTTGGGCAGGGGTTCCCCTTATAACCTAAATAATACATATAGCTGTAATGAAAATGCAATTATCAATATTAAATGCGTTTTTTCAAAATTTCAATTTTTTGTATGGTTTCCATGGCAACGGTACTAATTTTGAAACTTATAGCTTTTTGGCCTGGTTTCCATGGCAACCAAATGCTCCATTATCTATAACAATGAATTTCATACCTTGTTTCAAAAAAAATTTGGGCAGGGGTTCCCCTTATAACCTAAATAATAATACATATAGCTGTAATGAAAATACTATTATCAATAATAAATGCGTTTTCTCAAAATTTCAATTTTTTCGTATGGTTTCCATGGCAATGGTACTAATTTTGAAAATTTTAATTCTGTGGGACCCTTTCTTACATGACAAACATCTTTCCTATGAAGTTTCATGGAGTTACGGTTACTAGTTTTCAAGATACAGTGAAAAAATGGTGAAAGAAATTCAAAGTTTCATTTTCCCATAGGGTTAACATGGAGGACCCCACCCCTATTTGAGCCCCCTAAATGTACCCTTAATGGACCCCAATCTGAAAATTTTTTTAATTATGCACAACTAGATATATGGGTCTAATATCCTACAAAGTTTCAAAGCTCTAGGTCAAAAGGTCTCTGAAATCTAGTCTGGACAAGTTCATCCGGACGAGAAGAAAGAAAGAAGAATAACTAGTATTAATTGTGTTTTGATGCAAACACAAGAAGTCTCCCAAACGAACTCCCATATCAGAATTCAAAGGCTTTAGATGAGATCCACAGATTTAAAACAACCTTTCTGTCAAATTTCATCCAAATCTGAGAACTTTGGATTTTCTCGCCTTTTAACCGTTTCCATGGCAATGGTCACCAATTTGAAGTCTTGGAGACTGGAACCCAATTCCATACATGTATGGTAAACTTCCTGTAAAATTTCATCCAATTCTGAACACTTTGATTTTCCCGCCTTTTTTATCGTTTCCATGGGAACGGTATCCATTTTTAAGTCTTTGAGACTATAACCCAGTTCTACACATGTTAGGCAAAATTCCTGTAAAATTTCATCCAAATCTGAGCACTTTGATTTTCCCGCCTTTTTTACCATTTCCATGGCACCGTTCGGCATTTTGAAGTCTTGGACATCGGAACCCAATTCTACACGTGTTAGACAACCTTCCTATAAAATTTCATTCAATCCCGAGCACTTTGATTTTCCCGTCTTTTTTTAGTGTTTTCATTGTAACCGGTGCCATTTTCAAAATTCCAATACTGGAAAGCACATCTTGTGATAATGTTCTATCATCATGTGAAGTTTGGTCAAGATTGGATCACTAGTGTCCGAGAAATTTGGTGGACAAAGTCGCGGCGGAAAACGGAAGAAGAATAATAATAATAACTAGATTTGCAATTGCAAGCAATAGCGGATGTCACCCCAGACAACTAATTGGATGATTCCATCATGTTCGCAGCCTCAAAATCTACCTAGAAATCAATTTTCGTTGAATTCGGACAACGTTGAAATTTTGACGTATTTTGGCGGCCATCTTGGAAATGGCGGCCATTTTGAAAATTTTAAATGCACAGCATACAACTTCAGATGGTGGTCCAACTTTGTGCAAAGTTTGAAAACAATCCATCCAGCCATTTCAAAATAATCGCTTGGACAAGAATTATTGGGAGAATAATAAGAATAATAATAATAATCAGAAGAAACGTAGAATAACAACATGTCACCCCGACAAAGTCTGGGGTGACATAATAATAAAAACTAGTATTATTTGTGTTTGGATGCTAACACAAGAAGTCTCCCAAACGAACTCCCATATCAGAATTCAAAGGCTTTCGATGAGATCCAAAGATTCTAAGGAACCTTCCTGTCCAATTTTATTCAATTCTGACCACTTTGGATTTTCCCGCCTTTTCCCGTTTCCATGGCAACTGGAACCAATTTGAAGTCTTGGAGACCAGAAGCAAATTCTACAGATGTTAGGCAACCTTCCTGTAAATTTTCATCCAGTTCTGAACACTTTGATTTTACCGCCTTTTTTACCATTTCCATGGCACCTGTCGCTGTTTTGAAGTCTTGGAGACGAGAAGTCAATTCTACACATATAAAGCAACCAGCCTGTAAAATTTCATCCAATTCTGAGCACTCTGATTTTCCCGCCTTTTTTACCGTTTCCATGGCACCGGTCGCCATTTTGAAGTCTTGGAGACCGGAACCCAATTCTACACATGTAAGGCAACCTTCCTATAAAATTTCATCCAATTCGGAGCACTTTGATTTTCCCGCCTTTTTACCATTTCCATGGCTCCGGTCGCCATTTTGAAAATTTCAAGACTTGAATGCACATCTTGGGATAGGTTTCCATCTTCCAATGAAGTTTGGTTAAGATTGGAGCACTAGTGTCCGAGAAATCAGTTGGACAAAGTTTAGGCGGAAAACGGAAGAAAAAGAATAATAATTAAAAGGTCAATTGTTCAGAGAACAATTGCAAGGTCTTTCACCAGTTTTCACCATGATCACATGTTTGAATTTGATTTTGTTGTCTATTTCAGTTCAAAATGTGTTGTAAACAAAAGTTCTGATCTTTTTTAGTCATTTGCTCAACGGTTGCTAAGGACTTTTTTGAAAAATTAGCTTGTTGCTAAGGACAGGAAAGTCACTTCCGGTTTGCAATGTCATTCATTTCCTCTTTACAACATTACGAAACTTTTTGCCTATGGTTGCTAAGGACTTTTATGGCTAATAACGTTGTTGCTAAGGACCTTGACCTTTGACCTTGACCCCATTTTGTCGGCCATATTGAGCTGAACAATTTATCTTCTATAGTTTCTTTGTATCTTTAATAGTTTTTCAGATATAGGCAAAAAACTCTAAAATCGGACCCAAAAAAATGGTTTTTGGGCCATAGGTCCAAAATGAATGGTCCAATTACTTTGGACCCCAGTGTCAAATATAGACCTCAATGAGACAAACATTCTCTCAAATACATTTGATCATCTATCTCTTACAGTTTACGAGTTAAAGCTATAACAGGGCAAAAGGTCATCGGTGACCTTGACCGGTGACCTTTGACCTTGACATTTTTAGATGGCCATATATTCCTTATTAACAATGGTGAAGGTTTCAGGTCTTTAAGACTTATCGTTTGGTAGTATCAAGAATTAACGGAAACTCAAAATCTTTCAAAGGGCAATTACTCATATAAAGAGTTGTCGAACTTCTTTGGACCAAATGCAACAAAGTTGCGTCTCATGACAGTGAACATTTTTCTCATTACATGTTTTCAGCCATCTATTACGGTTTACAAGTTAAAGCGATAACAAGGCCTAAGGTCATCTGTGACCTTGACC
>MJUU01056161.1:1882-18420 GCA_002080025.1 Modiolus philippinarum
GGGTATTGTGTATCACCCCTTGACCCATCTTTCTAAATTACGTATTGTTTTTTTCTTTTTTCCTTTCAATTGTGGTCATGGAGTTAGTAGTCCAACTGTTTTGGGTTTTATTCGTATGTTTATAATACTATAGGTTAACGGGACAAATAAAGGGGAGGTATTGGTACCCATAAAACGGTTTAACTCTACCTCCGGCTTTTGCTAGTTCCGGTACCAAGTCCGGCTGTCCCGAGTTCCTATAGTTTTCAACGTTTGTCTTTTGTCTTATACGTTTTTTTTTCATTTGTAGTTCCATGACAGATTGTGGCCTGTGATTATAATTTTCGGCCATTGTAGATGTTTCCTGTTATCCATGTTTTTACATAGGTAATACTAATTACTCTACCTGTGCACCTGATCTCACCCATGGTTTTTCATTGGGTCGTGTTTTTCATCTTTTTGTGTTTGTGTCTACATTTTTCTTTTCTGTGTCGTTTTGGATTGACGGTTCGGTTCTCACTTACTTTTGAAGATCTCATGGTGACTTCAAGATGAAAAAAAAAATAAAAGCGTTATTGCTTGGTGTTACCATGTATTTGTAGATACTTTGTCTCTTTGGCTTTACTCAATGTCTTTTCATTTATTATTTATTGAAGTTATTTTCTCTTGAATTATAAATCTTAATTTTTCTGGTGCTTTTTATTGTATTTGTAAAACATATTTCCAGTAAATATTGCATTTCAAACATTTCATTTTATTACTTCACCAGAGTGTCCAAATTGAACATATCGCTTTGATGACTACAATGACCACCAATGCATTAGATGCCAACAGGGTTATTACGGACGGTTTTGTGGCGATTCATGTTCCTGCAAAGGCAATCAGAAGTAAGTTTGCATGTATTGTGTGCAAGAGGAAATCACATGTACAGTACTGTTACTGCTTTAACCCGAGTGTGTTAAATACAGTTCAGTGTAAAATTAAAAAATCTGGTGGCACACGAGTAAAATTAATTTTCTTTTCTTGTTAATTTTATGTGCCACGCCTGATGTAAAATATTCTAATTTCTATATGGAAGAGATGTTACTGACGTTGCCCAGCTAACGTTTAAATAATCTGATATTCTTTTAAACAAAACTTTTGAGGCCAGTTAAGCATTAGCCAGTTTTTCCTGGTCGTCTAAGCTGATTGTTTTGATATTTAAATTTAAGAACACACACACACACACACGATAATTTCAATAAATTAACTTGTCAGTCTACAAAAATATTATAACAATCAGGCTGTGTTTTTTTTTCTTATCTCCAATGAAATCAATACATAAACCTACTTTACTGTGTAGAATTTTTCATGTAGATTTTTAAACCATACCTAGATTTGCTATGCATTTTTATTGTAGACGTATACGAATAAATGTTTACTTATTTATAACTCTCTTTGACTTAAAAAGTATATACTAGAAAAATTTGACAAATCAGCAACTTCTTTGTAATAAGAATATTCAATCGAAGATAAGAAGTTTATTTTTTTTTCTTTTTCGTTGGCCCGTGACTTCTATATGGTTGGTTTTCAAATATGAAAAGAACTATTTACTGTATTGTAATGTTTTTCATAACTTGTAAGACCAAGAACACTTTTATGCATGAGCGTAAAACACGGAAAACAGCAAAGAATATAACAACTTTCATTGTAAAAATATTCGAAAACAATTTAGCTAAAAGTTCAAGGTACAATCTAATTTTCTCATTAGAGAGCAAGCTACAATGCTACCTTATCCCTAAATTCATGTCAAGCCAATAATGGTTCCTAAACAAAGCTGTCTAATACAACATCCATCCGAATACAACTGGAGCACTGTCAGTAGAAAACGAAACTGTTTTATCCACATTTTATGTCTAAAATTTTTTTAACTTTTTATTGACAATGAGTATTTTTAGTAAAAGTTATTAAATAAGATAGAATTCCAAAATATAACTGGCTCTTCTGAGTGTTAAGAAATTTCCCTATTTTTTCAATTCTGAAAAACAGAAAATATATAGTTTATTAAATGAATTCGAAAAACACTGTTTGTATGTGAAATAAGACCAAAAAATACATGGTCCTCTTTAATTTCATGATGTCAACAAAACACGACAGGACTGATTAAAAAATACATAATATAATGTTTTGCTTTAATTGAAACAAAGTCGAAAGCTAATCCTAAGTACGTAGCATTCTACAACAAGCGTCGATTGAAGGCCTCATGGTGACTTCAAGATGAAGAACAGCAATGGGAGCAATAACAAAATTACCGAACAGAGTTGTCAAGAACCGCTAAGATCCATGAGACAAAAAGGCAAATCACGTGAAACCATCGGAAAATTGCCAAAAGAAATGGTGGGTTAAACCTTTCTTATGGTATGCCAAACCAACCATTTCATTGAGATAGCAACTCCACAGCAATTGCTATTAAAAGGCCGTAGACATTTAAAAGAAATGATCATCCATGTACTAAGTAAAAAAAGAAGTTTGAATCAGAGTTCGGACCGAAACTTCAAATTTTTCCACAAGGGACTAATATCTATGAGAGAACTTTTTGATGATCGTATGAGACGGAATTTTTTGAAGCCTTGATTAATAAAGCGGTCAGGGAGATGGATATATCCGATGGGATAGTCTGTATAATTTGTGCTAGCTCTGGCTTAACGAATCAACTGTGAAACACACACTGCGTAACCAGGAGAAGTTGAAATATTACTGTCCATGTCAGGGAAATTGATAGTTTGAAATTAAAGATGAGATGACCATTTTTGGTGTTCCATTGCTTGTTTATCCCATTTTTTGTGCAGACTTTGTCACATGTGGCTTCACTCCGTGTCCCTTCATTGATTATTTCATAATTATGGGATTGACACAGATCAAAACCTATGGTTAATAGGTAGAATCCCTCTCCCTGCAATTCAATTACATTTTTTTCATATTTACCGAAACTTGAATCAAATATTTAATCTTTATCTAAATCTAAATATAAAGAATGTTTGATCGAATTCTACAAGTTTGTTTGCAATTTATATTTCCTTACATCATCGGATGTTTGAGGGTTTTAGGAAATATGTCAATAGGAAACATGTAATCGATTATTAAGTTTTTTTGGTTTTTTTATTTTTTTATTTTTTAAGTAATTGTTAAAACAAATTATAGGATAAAGGAAATATAAATTATCAATCTAGACAATTTCAGAATCACCAAAGCTGTATTCGGATCGAAATTCCGCATTATTCCAATTTTCCCTAATTGTATTAGAATATTTCTTGCATCACATAAGACTTTAAAGGATAACCATAACATTTTAAACATTAAGAAAAAGACAGTGCTATGCTAATATCGGAAGAGAAATTGTCTAGATAACATTCCACACTGTAAATAGGTGTATGTCCATTATGACAACTTTTGCCTCTTTAGTACAGAATGTTACCAACACTTTGTGGATAATAATTCATAAAATAATATTGAATGGCAAAACATCTTTAAATTAGCTTTAATCACAACGAAGAACTCCAAATGTCAATGGCAAAAAAGAATAATCAAGGGGATTATAGAAATTTGTTTTTTTTAAATAAAATAAAGTTAAAGCAATGCTACTGTTGAAAAGAAATACAAATGACAAAGCATTTATTCCCATTTTGTCCGCAAGTAATTAACATATGGAGTGGATCAGAACAAAAACGGGAAAAGAAATGCGACTGAATATAAATACTCTCTATTTGGGGTTATATCAGAAATTTAATTATGTTATTGACTTTACTGAATAAAAAATGTATCGACAGCTGACCTACCTCATTGAAAATTACTATTATAAGAATAACCCTTTATACGTTGTACACGCCTGACTTATCCCGTTATATTAACTAATTTTGGTCCTAAATACATAAAATACCGACGTTGCATAAAAACAGTAAATTTTGTTATGCTGTACACGTGTTTCAAGGAGTAACACCTCATCAGCAGCATTAAAATCAAATAATATGGAAAGCCATAATCCAAAAGTAGTCCAAAAAAGAGTACTCATTTCTAAAAATATCGAAAGGGGAAGCCAAATCCAGTACCAAGGACATCTGCAGAGTGCAATACACGGAATGAAGCCTCAGTATTTTAAGTGGTTAGAATTTTGATAAAAACAGTAAATTTCTATAACACGCAAGTTAAAATTTTCATGTCAGACAAATCTGACTATTGGGCTTGTAATTACCCTCGGGTACCTCTGGTCCACCAGCAGTGGCATCGCCCCAATGGTTCAAAATACAATTTATACCAAAATTGTATAAAAAACGGTAAATTTCGTCATGCTGTACACCTGATTCAAAGGGTAAACTCTCATCAGTAGCATTTAAATCGAACAATATGGAAAGCCATATTCCAAACGCAGTCTATGTATATGTGTATATCAGTATAAATGAATACCAACAAGCTACAACTTAATGTATAAATTGTTCTGAAATGTAAATGCAAATTACTGTTTATCCTTGTCTACAGTTTTTGTTATTATTCTTTCTATAATTCAATGAAGTTTTTCAAGAAATGAAAACGGTGATACGAATAGTAAGCTTGTTATACCTAAATGTATATGAGTTATTGAATGACTTCATTGAATTGTCAATAGTATTGCTGAGCAAGATCGAATTTTTTTTTATGCATCTACAGGCTACATGCAAGAATTATAATGCACAATGCAATAAATGTTGGAGGCTATTTTGTGATATGCCGCGTTTTGAAAATCGACATTTTCGAGTCTATTGTTTGTAAAAAAGAATAATCAACAACCGGAGGCTCATTTGTACCTGCAGCATTCTTGCAACAATTCTTTAAAAACAAATTTGTAGCAGTTTTCGTTGCAAAAAAAACTTAGCAGACGGGCGATCAGACTAAATTAACGCCACTGGCCAAGACAATTCTGAAACCAAGAAAACAACACATTCACTTCTGACATGAATACCATACATGCGCCTTGCAGGGTTAATCCTGTTTAATCAGATCGTTCCATCTCTTCTCCACTCATTGCTCTTATGGTTATTATGCAAAATGCATATAAACAATTGGCACATTACAAACATACGATTTTTCTTATTTTAGATGTGATCCTATCCACGGATGTATATCAGAACTGAACAATTCACAAGGTAAGAATTGTTATACACGTCATCAAATACATATCTTCTATACAGACTATAAGGGTTTAATCTCAAAACTATGAGGAATCATATCATTGTTTTTTTTCTGAAACTATTCATGCTCACTATATTTTTCAGTTACGGTGTACTTGTACTTGATAGAATTTCTCATCTGGTTATGATATCATACTTTCAGATTTCGGTATTTTATTCATTTATTTATGTATTTTTGTCATTTCCAAATGCTATTCTTAACACCTTTTTGCCGGGCAAAGGATGGATACATCGGCAAACGAATACCGAAGCAAGAAAGATGAAAGGGGGAATTCTAAAATCAAAAATCCAACATCACGGTTACTCAAATCTAACACGAATTGAGACAGTATGACAAAGACAAAACAAGACAAATAACCAAAAACGAACAAGAACGCCACATAACTAAATTACTAGTAGTGTGAAACCCTACAAAAACTGAAGTATCATCAGGCACTCCGGAAGGGTAAGCATGATACACGCGTGACACCAGTCACACTGCCAGTGAAAAGTCCGTTTTGTCACAGTCGGTGTAAAAACATTGTATCGGTCTGTCAAATCGTGGTGACGACCTTAATCTTCTATAGTGATAATTGCAACAGTGACTGAACATACCCCTGATGTATAATTTTTTGAGAAAATTATTTCGTTCTGTTGACAAATTTCCTGTACAAACTACAGACATGGCAATAGCGAATGAGTTGTGAAATGTACACGCCATATGCCGAAGATGTGGGAATATTACTGCTCAAAAACGGAAAGTTCACTATTGGAAAGTCGAAATCATCACGCTTGTTGTACAATTTTGTTTTCAGACGACCAGAGTTGTCAATGTAGAGGTATAGGTCCAGGTATGATGCTGATGATGGTGTATCAGTGGCCTCTTTAATTTCGAGTTCATTTGGGTATTTAAGATGAAGGTTTTCCTTAAATTGAGGATTGTTCAATGAAAAAACATCTATTCAACGTCAGCTATAAAAGTGAAGATTTATTATTGTAAACGGTTCCTGCATTAATGATCAGTTGTTCGACAATTGGCAATGACTTTCGTTCAAACCGTAATAGAGGCCGTGTTGAATTCATTTTAAGATATTAGCAAAGCTCATTGTTGAAGGCTTCATGGTGACATAAAGATGATGAACAATAATAAAAGCGTATGCACCTGTGCAGAAATCGAATACCACTATAATGGGCAAAACAGGGCATCACTTTGACACTTCCTCCGCTTCTCTAAGTTTACTGTTGCATACTGATTAAGCCATAGTAGCTTTGACAAGTACCTTAATTGCATAATAAACAGTACATGTTCTCATGCTGTGCACATGTGTTAATGAATAACCGCTCAGCAGTATATTAGAATCTGATGATATGGAATACCATAATTCACAAATAGTCAGATAGACATAAAGAAGTACTACTTAATTTGCACCACTATTAAGATCCTCTTTAAAACTATCTATGACGCGAGTTTTCCTATGTCCATTCTATAGTTGATAACATATATAGCCCATGAAAGTTATGAAAGTGATATTTAATCACCTTTGATTTGACAAATAACGTGCTAAGGAATTTCCTCCGGTCTTACATCAAAGATTCCCCTCTGAGCAAATTTTATGCTTAATCGACTTAATTGCAAAGATGAGGATAATTGCGACGGAAACACAAATTTCTGTAATAATCATCAGATCAAATATCAAGAAGGGATAATTAGCGCCGCGGGTGTTACACCGGAAAATGGCCTTACTTTTCTTGGCATGTTAGAAACTATATATACAATACCCTCAGAGTAGTTTTCAATGAATAAATAAAAACACAGACAAACAAAGAGCTATCTAGACAGACAGGCAGGCAGACGGACGGACGGACAAACAGATATACAATGGATATAAATGAATATTTATTATAAAAATAAAAGCGTATATAAATTTCCTGCGAAATGTTATTTATTTTTTTTCCTCGTTGTTGTCGAATAAAGTTCCTAAAAAGAATCACTTCTGAGCGGTTGAGAAGAATTGGCAGTTCTGCCTTTTTACGCGCAATCAGGCATACGATGTTTTTGACAAACATACAAGAAATGTTTTAACTGAACGTGACAATGTCAAAATATTGACGGGCAGTAATCGGCGAAAGGTGCTACCTCGTCACGCAACATTGGCATAAATTTCTACTTTATTCAACGCTTAAAAAAATTACAGAAAAACTATCTGTTTACACAATTTTACGAAATCTATTAGAAATAAATACAAGAAAACCCGTAATAAAACTAGGTTCTGTACTCTGTATACTGATATAGCAGTTGACAATATACACCTGATTTTTACAGACTTCAATGTGAACGATGGCCTGGCCGAGTGGTTACGCCACTGGGCTGGTAATCCAAGGGTTGCAGGTTCGAGCCCCGCCCGACAACCTTTCCATTTTTTTTATTTGAAGTTGTTTTTGTTTTATCTTTATGAAATACGTGTAAATACGTGTACATACGTGTACATACTTGGTTCAGAGCGTTCAAACTGAAAAATACAGCTCAACCCTATACAAAAGTTCAACCGGTGGATCCAGTCTCCGGAGGTGAAGTTAATGTTGTTTCTAGGTCCTTGGCCCCCGTTCATGACATATCAGGGCAATCCAATATACACAGCTACTACTCTGTCTAAGGAGGAGATATTACAAAACCATAAATCTGTTCTACTTTCCTTTTGGGATTTCAATCAAAAATGAAGACACTGATCTGCCTTCCTTGTACTAGGTACCAAAATTAGCCAAATGACTATACAAACAACGTTATATCACTCGATCTGCAAATTGTTCTACAAAACCTATTTTTAAGCTTTTAAGCTCCATATTTACAGGCGTAAAAAAGGACTTTCAAACATATTGTGATACTAGCTTTTCAAGAAGTGGTGTAAAGGAAATGTGGATATTATGTGGATATTAAAAAAAAACTCTAGATCTGCTTGGCATCATAAAATCGAAATCATTATCACACTGTCACAGCATTAAAGCTTTTGACTTCTCCACACCTTATACTATTGTTCCTCATGAAAAACTGAAATATCGACTGAAAGATTTAATTCAGATAAATTCCTCAAGTAAGAACGGCGAACGAAGATATGAGTCTCTGATCCACAAAATATTTGTCTAGTTTGAGGGACTTGTTTTTCAATAGACCCTCGGAATTACAATGGGCACAAACTGTGCATCTCTTTAAGCCAATCTGTTTCTCCACTCATATGAATTCATCGAAGGGCTTCTTCAGAATAAAGATAAAAACTAGCGGTTTCCATTATAAAGATGATCTTTTATTACTAAACAACCCTCGCTTTGGTAATTTTCTTCATCTTATCTATCCATAATATCTCAACTTTTCCAATGTTCACCTTCCTTTTTCACTGTAGAAACACTCGAACTCATTCGCTACTCGAGGCCCTGTAGTCGATACAGTTGATAGGGCTCGGTTGTTTACTAATAGGCTACTAAAGCAAGGGTATGTTACCCATTATTTGAAGTCATCACTACAGAGGTTTTACGGTCGACATCACGATCTTGTTTTTCGCTATGGGATATCTGTTTCCGCGATGACAACAGATCTTTCTCTATACAGCTAAAATTTGTTTTTCCACTATCGGATTGACTTGACTGCCGGAGTTGGCATGTTCAACACAGCGGGTGTCTTATAAGTAGTAGGAGATGCTTACTATACCGCTGCACCTAACCTCACCCATTGCTTTTTATTTAGTCCCTTTTTATCTTGGTATGTGTGTGTGTCTTCATCTTTCATTTCTGTGCCATACTCGTTATGTTTTTGTTTCTTTGTTTTTCCGATGTTGCAATTTAGATGAATCGGTTCAGTTTTCACAATCTTATTTTGTTTTCTTCCATTTAGATTTTACAGTCTTAGATGTTACAGCCGTAGTAGAAGACTCAAGTAATACAATGCTAGGTACGCTTATATTTTACAAATTATACACAGTTTGACAAACAATACCACCAAAGTTGCTATCAGCGTCAAAGTTTTGTCGACAATAATTGACGAACAAACAGAAAAGCGTCTAGGATTTTCCTTAAAAGATAAGGAACGAGAGATCAAAACAATCTTAAGGTAGATCGGTAGTTTTGAATCTGTGATTGATGGGCTAATTTTTATCTATGCATATAATTTTATACCTGCTTAAATATTCAAATATTATTTTACTGAAAACAGAAGGTAAGGACACAAACTTCTAGATTTACAAGAACTTTGATAATTAGATGTGGTATGATAATTTGGGAGTAAAATAAAAGAAAAATGGATATTAAGAAAAGGGTTATGATCGTATAGAAATATTTAAGATAGATATCACTATAGAAATATACATTTAACATATTATTCAGAAAACAAAGTTGATAATCCCCATTTTTCTTTTATTTTTGAAAGTATGTCACAACAGCTTACCTGTGAATAAAAATGAAAGAAATTTATGAATAAGTTTGAAAGAAAACACCGAAAACCCCATTTTCAAATTTCAATACAAGTTATTTTAAAAACAAGCATGGTAAATTTCCTTTTTATTTCAATGAAAATTTCATTTGAAAATGAAAAAAAATCTATGGACAAAAATTTGTAGTATCCATCCATCTTAATAGCAGAAGAGACAACTTGGTAAAATCCTAAAAGGATTTGGTAGGTGAACGATACTTTCTCTTACTATTTTTGATAAGGTGTCGAAAAATTAAGACAAAAAGTGCTGATAAAATACATTAACAACTGTGCTAAAGTCATCCAAGGGCTTATCATTTGAGTGATAAGTTGTTTTAAAATAAATCTATGTAGAAAGTTAAAAAGGCAATTGCCTTTTCTGAACATCGACAACGACAGTAAAATACGGAAGGAATAAAGAACAAGATTGCTTAAATCAAAGTCCAGAAACAGGATAAAAGCAAGAATGCCAGAAGAAGGAAGACCAAACACTACACAACCACAAAACATAAACACTACAATACAACAATGAAAAATAAGGCACTAACAGTGTGAACTTTCAAAAATAGTGACATCAGGTGTCCTGCTCTGTATACAGCATCCGTCACACTGTCCGTGGGTCAATCCAAGGTAAAGTCAGAATCGATAATGACAAATCCGGGAAGACGTGAATCAGGCTGATTATGTCAGTTTCCATTTGTGGCACCGACATTTTATATCTATCTATGTTGTTGTGGTGACGGCCATAGACTTTCTGAAGGGACGAAAGTAACAACGTCTGAACTTAGCCGTTTGTGTGACAGTGCTTTTTCCTCTTTCCACAAAGTAACTGTATAAACTACAAGCTCTACACGAATCAATTGTGAAATATACAGTCTATATGCTGGGAAGGTACGTTTATTGCTCCTGAGAAAGGGAAATGATTACCATAGCTGCATACAGTCATACCTGTTCAACATTGTTTACCTGAATTGATGATGGGAAATTTTGAGGTTAATTCTCTATGGTTAACAAATCCATTCACCTAAACGCTCGAAAATAAAATAAAGTAATCAAAATTCAAGACATTCCTGGGTTTACCCTTAATACAAATGTTCATAATGAATAAATGATTTCACAAAACTTTTACACGTTCTATGCACTAAAAAGGGAACTTTAAAGACAACGATCATTGATGTGTGTTAATACTATGTATCTTAAACTATATTTATATGAAAACTGCGCCATGATAGTGATAATTCGAATTAGTAGTGGTTCAGGTGGGTTTTTACAATCCACAATTGCCGAACTCAATATGTTTCCTGATTTTTATTTCTGAGAAAATTGCGGTACGTATGCATGGTTGTTAATATCGACAGTCATTCTAAGGCAATGTTTCTTCACCTGCAAAAATTGCGTCTTCAATCTTCGTACGTGGCTTAATTTAAAGTGAAATGCCGAGTAATTAGGTAATAAATATTTGTGGCATTATCTTCACAATTTCTGATTCTGTTTATTAAAATAAATCTAACTAACCTGACATGATTTATATTCGTCAGTATCATTACAGGGGCCAACCAATCTACATTGATGTACGGAGTTCTTATTGGAGGACTATGTGCAGTGTCTGTTGTAGTAGTATTGAGATTAATATTAAAACAAAGACATAATCGATCCAGTACATATACCGGTACCGACTATGAATTAGGGAACATCAGACCTGTTTCTTTCTGTAGTAATATAAATAGACATTACCAGTCTATTAACCCCGCTGTTATAGTAGATGTAGATGGTTTGTCAGGATCCATGATCGTTGAGAACAGTTGTATCGAAGATTCAAATTCTGAAAATTATTTGACACATGAAATTTGTAAACATAGTGTACCTGATGATGGATATATAACTGCAGTCTAACTTTCCACCCCACAAGATGATACAAATGTTTTTAGTGAAATAACATCGGTGATCAGTAGGAGCATTTCACTATCCAAGTAGTCCAATATTTCGGTTCTGGCCCGATTACCAATTTTCAGGAAACTTAGGAATTTGTTTATAACTCAGGAGTATCTCCTCCATACAAAGCTCTGTCCTTGGCTGATTTTGGATCTCTATTTAGATACTTTAGATTATTTGTTCTCTATCACCTTTTGCACACCTTTCAATTCTTGGATTTCCAATGTTTTACTTTTATTTTATTTTTTTTTATGCTATGACGACGTAGTATTCCTCTGACGCCATTTTCAATATTAAATTCACGGTGACTTAGTTTAAAACTGGTTTCATCTGTCTTGACGTTTCGACGTCTCATGGGATCTGACGCCACGTAATATATCATTTGATGAGAAATAAAAGTGACAACAAAAGATGAATCATTAGACTTTTTTTCTTTTTTTTCATAAACAATGATTTGTGAATGGAAAAAATTGACATCGACGCTCTGAACGTGCCAAGTTATCGTTCAAGTTGTTTGTAAATTGAGCGTGGCATGGAAAAGAGAAATTGTTTGCCAGATTTTTAGATGACAAACTGTTGACCTGTTTTTGACATCTAACAATTTAACATCCTATTGGTAATTTGTTCTCTCTCAGCTCTTTACACCTATCTCGGTTTCAGGATTCCATCAATTAACGGAGAACACGATTATCAGGCGAAAATTTAATATTCCGGATTTTCATCGTTTCCGTTTTGGAAGTGATTTGAAAAATGGTATACACAAATGATTTTTTGACGTCAATTCTTTATACACTAAAATAGATCTAAAAATACCTAAATAACAAAATAACGAGTAATAATAAAAATAAATAAATAAATATAAAAGTATTTTATATAAAGCGAACAGATGACGCCATTAAAATAATGCCACTGAAGATAGATACTCCTGGCAAAAACGCGTACAGCAATTTTTTGTTTATTATGCAACATGAGTATTATTATATTTCGACCAAGCAAGCGAAAATATGCTACTATACATCAATACCATCGTAATTCAGTAACCTTTCTCATCTCTATCCCGTTTGGTATAAAAATACGAATAAAACCCACTACAGGTAGACTTCTAAATCTTAGACCACAGTTGTAAAAAATTTTTAAAAAGTCAAAACTTAAAACTTGAGAAAGGCGGATCAAAGGATGCTGGCCGCTAATCTGCTGGGCAGCTCAAGGAGCCTTAACTGCTTTGAAAACATTGTCACACTCTGGAAATAATCAAACTCAAAGCTTCCTGAAGGGTTTAGTAAAGAGTCCCTAATGTACTTCAGTAGACATCGGCAGTATCAGGTACAGGCCGGTATGTGTTTTAAACATTTAGGACATTGCATTCCAAAGCCATTTCAAGGGATTCGTGTAGAATACGCCATCGATATCAACTATTACGTTAAGAATGTAAGTCACGTCCCAGCTATGTATTGCTTTATATATTATATTTTGAATGTGATTTTTGGTCTCATGATTTTTAGACAAAGGGCGCATACGGTAAAATTCGCTTTTCAACTTAGCATTGTATACTGTTGTCTATTATATTATGTTTATGTATAAGATAGCTTCCCCAAGATTTTATAGAGCAATGCATTAGCAACAGTAACTTAATTTAAATTTATATACAAATGTATAGAAGTATAAATAAAAATGATTTTTTAATAATTAATAATTCTTATTCAAGTTACATTTTATTTAAAAAGATATGGAGTAAATGTCGTATGAACAGCATTCAATACAAGATCATATAAGCTTGGGTCAAAACAAGTTCTAAGTGCAAATTAAATCTTTAGCATGAGTATTAAGTTATACTACTATTCATAAGCCTTTTCTTCTTTTCAACCTCAGTTGTATTCATTGAATATTTCACATTAAAAGCAACAAGTAAATTAATTTGATAAAGATTTTAATAATAAAGAGGTACACAAATCGTGTTGTTGCTAAAGATATGGTTTCATATTCGATCGTCCAAAGGAATGGCAAAATAACTATTCACATTTTCAAAGAAACTGTTTCAACTGGTTCACTATTATGTCCATTTTTATAGCTCTGTCCTTAGCTGAATTTGGCTTTTCTATTTAGATCCTATTAGTCATTTGTTTTCTATTAGCTTTAACACATAGTTACACACTTTATGGATTTCCAAATGTTTTAACTTGATCTGCACTGAAGAAACATAAGTTGTCGAAATGGCCATATACAGAAACTAAATTCACAGCAATTTCGGTATTTTCTTATTTCTAGTGAATAATAACCTTGATTACATTATTTAAGATGAACGCATTACCAAATGATTTTTTTTTCTAATCTGATTCTATTGCAGTGTTTCGAAAATATTAAGGATCTGGATAGCGCCGACAATGTTCATAGTTCTAACGGGTATATAAAATATTTCCCGATTTATTGTACTGAACATAATTGTCTGACAAATAAAAGCGAGTCCTACAGCCAATAATATGAGTGGTGTTAAATCATGTTTGGTGTCTGTCAGTACGATTTTGAGAACTTATATGCAAGTTTTCAAAATTTGTTCAGAGCAAATTCTTGAACATAGGTAAAATATTCATGTTGTCCGTTTTATTTCATTAAACGTAAATGTAAAGTTCAGATATATCTTTAAGAAAAAATATGTGTGGTAAACAATGGAAGGATATAGAGTAAATGCACATGAGACAAAGACTCTACAAATACATGGTAAAAAATAAGCAATGAAATAATGCTTATATTGCTGTTCTTCATCTTGAAGTCACTTTAATTGCTACAGGAATTTTACTATGAAAGTCTTAAAGAATTTATCTTATTAACTACATAATAAACTTGAAATCTTCTGCATCCACTGTACGTGTTACTATGTGTATATTTACTGTAATTGTACTTATTTTCGCAGTGTACTTATTTTCACGAATTTCGCGGTCAGAAACTTTCCGCGAAAATAAGTACACGCGAATGTAATAATTTAACATTAAAGTTATTAGGAAAGCCCTCAATTCCGTGAAATTAAATACATGCAAACGTGGCTACAAAGGAAACATCGCGAAAATAAGTACCCGCGAATATAAGTACAATTACAGTATATTGCTCAATTATGATTTTGCTTGGATAGGTTCTGTCCACTATTTAATTAACAAAATGAATACTATGAATAGATAATGTTTGAAATTTTTATGAATAAAGTTCACCATAAATATCGATATACACTTAAAATCTACTTTAAGAACGATGAAGATGCGAAACTAAAAATTAACCTCTTACATTATGAACAATAATACATATCCGTTTAAGAGGAAACAGTTCATTTCATTTGTCGGACTGCTTCCGGTTCTATATGGCATACTTGACAATATGAAAACATACGATAGAATTAATTTATTTTTATGGATTCTCTTCATGTCTTACAAAATTTCACACGAGAAAAAGTGTGCAAGTTACAGGTATTGTCTTTTTATAGTTTATTTACTCAAATAATTAAAACAAAATCTTTATAGGAGACGCGTCAAACTTATTCATGGCAAATTGGTTTTTTGCATTTCTTCATTTATGCTTAACATATTGAATAACGTTAATAACAAATTTACAGATCAAAATTGTCAGGGGCGATATAGAAGGGGACAAAAAATAAAGAAGGTGCAAAACCAGTGGAAAATTGCAAAAAAATTGCAAACCGCAATGGTCCTGACTAGATACATTCATTTCAAAGACACGTTGGGTTGACATTGATGGTTCATCAAACCTGGCATTCTATTGCGATGGCGTCTGAAAGATAAAAAAAAATGTTCATATAAATGCACCATCAGACTTTTACAACACTGGTTAAGACTGAAAATTACTGCAATGAGTTGGCCCAACTCCGATCAGACATGTTCAGTCAAAACTAGTGTTGAAAAAAGACTGATCAGCATTGAATCAACACGGCATAGTCATTCTCACCCCTGTTCAGACATTTGAAGTCCAATAACGACTGACACTGGTAAAGTAGGTGAGAACCGAACAGTCTATCCAAAACGAATAATCCAAGGACAATGACAACATCGGAAACAACAAATAAACAGAGAAGACACAAAATGAGTATGACATTGAAAAGAAAAATGAAGACACACACACACAAAGATAAACAATACGGACCCAATAAAAACCATGGGTGAGATTAGGTGCACTGGCAGTCAGCATCTCCTGCTTCTTGTAAGACAACCGCCGTGTTGTACATGCCAAATCCGGTAGTAAGATCAATTCCGGTAGAAGAAACAACAATAAAGCTTTTTCAATGAAAAGATATGTTGTCATCTGGGAAACAGATATCCCATAGTGGTCCACAAGATGGTGATGTCGAACGTAAAACTTCTGGAGGGATGACATCAAGTTATGGGTAATAAACCCTTGTTTAAGTAGTCTATTTGTGAGCAACCGGGTCCTATCAAGGAAGTCACTGTATCGACCACAGGTTTTTGAGTAGCGAATGAGCTGGAGATGTTAACTTCGTATGCCGCCGCTGTTGGGATGTTACTACAAAGAAAACGGAAGTTTACTATTGGAGAGGTGAAGCTTAGTTTGAAGTCTACCTCTGTTGTCAATTTCTGAATGAAGGTCAAGGAATGAGGCCGATGTGGAAGTGCCTGTAGTATTCTTAATTTCGAGCTCTTTTGGATAGATCAGATGAAGAAAATTACAAAAGCGAGGGTTGTTTAGTCACAAAATATCATCTTTATAACGGAAGCTAAAATTGAAGGACTGGCCAATATTTTTATCTTTATTTTGAAGAAGCCCTTCGATAAATTCAGTCTCATAAAAATTTCAGCCAGAAGAGGGATTCAATGATGTGCACGGCAAAAAAAGGGGGGAATTTGTATATATACACAATAACACATTTGACATTAGATTTAAACGAAAAATATCATATTCATGGTAAACGAAAAAAGACAATAGCAGATGATATGGCGGAAGGTTTAATCGAGGTAGTTATGATGGAAATTGTT
>MJUU01056161.1:29401-39647 GCA_002080025.1 Modiolus philippinarum
CAATTTTACACTTTATGTCTCGTCAATGGAGATCAATCCAAAATATTTGAAACCAAAATATTCAAGGCTGATAGCGATATAGATACAGAACAAACAACCAAACCAAATGAATATTAAAAATCCAAAGGGATCTAAACGATCTAAGAACAGAGCTTTGCATGATAGAGATACTCCTTATTTTCAAAAATTATCAAGATATTGTTTTTTTTTTCAAAAATAAATTAGTTATCAAACCAGTCAACTGCTTATGAAAACATACATCTTCAGCACATTTTCGGAATGTGGTGTGGTATTCGTTGTAATCTTACGTCCATTTACTTCCTATCCTCTTCAATTTATATAAGTATACTTGCGGAATAACACGGGATCTTGGCTCCGTGCCTCAACATTTTCTCAAGGTTGGGCTCCGGGCTTCTACACAAGGGCTCCAGGTTCAAACACTACGGCCTTTGGTCCAACACTAGGGTCCCGGCTTCAACACTGGTGCTTTGGGTTCCACTCACAAAACTTTAGGCTCAACTCACAAGGCTCTAGGCTCCACTCACTGGGCTCCACATACATAAACTCCGCTTTCACAGAGAGCTGAGCATTACCCCAATATACAATAAACCTTGCTTATAAATAACAAAATACCGAAGTTACAGTGAATTTAGTTTCTGCGTATTTCGACAACTTATATGTCTCTTATGCTAAAAGATGTCCAAACGGAGATAAGTTGGGGATATACATAAACAATTATTCAATATTCCTCTTAATTTGTTTACTTGAGATGGTAATTTTGCCCTATTGCAAAAAAAAAACAAAACAAAACAAAACAAAAAAAAACAAAAACAAAAAAAAAAACAAAAAAAATCACATGTGCTGGACACGTGGATATATTATGTGGTAATCATTACACTTGAAGCGTCCATAGTTTAAATACAAAGTAAAAGTTTTTTCAGGACATTGATGGTTCTTTATTTTCCTGTTTCGTGGAAAAATGATGTTAATCCTAAGAGTTAGTTTAATGGAAGGACGTCATCTTTGACATTGAACTTGGCTGAAGAAGCAAAGCAGTTTTATAATTTTATTTATTTTTAATTTATCAAAACTTAGTCCGAGTCTTTGAGAAGGCAGAAGCCTTGCCTCCATATTGCCTTTCTAATTACTGGTTGCTTTCCCCTTCTAATTACTGGTTGCTTTCCCCTGGCGTGTAGATTTTGTTGTGGTATTGACACTCTGTATCTGTTATTTGAGTCAAAAACGTAATCCCTGTAAAATAATCAAGATACTAAATATAACATTATTATACAGATGTACTACCAACAATTGGCCAACAACAAATATTCAACAGATATTTATTTTTTAGTAAGTATCAAATGTAATCAAAACCAAGCTTTAATTTAATGATATATCCAAAAGTAGCAAACACATTTTACATTCTCTGTACACTTTATGTACCTTAACAATACCCCGTATCATAACCAATCTACCAAATCATAACGTGTCCCCGGAAGCATAAGCTTCTACAACATTGATATAATTTAGATAAAAATCACACGCAATACATATATAAATGCAGCAAATTCATTCTATAAATTATTAAACATCCCTCCCAAAACGTTTTTATTACTTTTTATTGGCTGCTTCAACCATATGGGGCCTTGACAGTCACGAAAACGGGTGTTTGTGTCAAATTTTACCCCATTCAGTGTTGAGAAAAAACAATTTTCGTCATTATTCTTTGGCATATAATGACAATTGTGGTACTGTGGTATACCTTGATCAATTACGCACTCACTCACATTCTCCGATTTCTTGAAAACGTCATGTGATTTAAGTAATTATGAAAATAATAGATCGACTTACCTGTTGAAGCGGCGTGTTGGTATCCTCGGAATCGTAACCGGAAATTCCTCAAAACATCTATAGGTTATGATTTTGGAGATAGGTAGCCGTGCAAAGCGAATTTTACGAAGAATTAGTCGGTAAAAATAATGATTTTAAAAGTGAAGCGAACGTCGTTGGCTTCAAATGAATTAATGTTTTCTTGCAACGTCATGGAACAATCTATAAAGAAATGCATTGCTGATATCATCGAGAAAGTATTATACGGTCAATGACTGTATATTATTTATGTTTATACAGTCAATGTCCCTATCGTTATTTATGTTTGTCTCTTGTTTTCATTATTGTTTTTTAGTAAACACCCTACACAACCGCGATACAAATCAAAACAGAAGTTGTGCGTTTTTACCTCTGAAAAGGCTAAAAACTGGAGTGTTTTGAAATGCTTTATAAGTTCTCTCGACTTTATCTATGAATATTTTAAGCCACGAATGAATGAAAATTGTTCTTAAAGTATTTTCCAAGTTATTTCATATTCTTAATAATTAGTAGGATCGCTGAATTGGTGAGAAAATCAATAACGCACGACAGTGGTTCAAATTTTCGCCATTCTCGACTTTAAAATCGCATCACAAAATGTCTTCATGTCTATTAACTGAAATAAAGCTATGATACAAATGATCATTACACCAAATAAATAAACACATATCATTAATTTTGTAGTATAGCGCAAAATAAACAAGTTATGATGCAAAATATAGTATCCTATAACTGAATCGTTCGTTGCAATTCATTTGTACAATTCGTTGTAAGTTTCTAAATTTGCAGTGTATAGTTCGTTGACACTGACCGCTAATATAAATTGTCTTTCCATGATATGATCATAGGGTCTGTAAGTCTCATCTAATTATAAAACATAAGTTGTTCCCGGAAGTTGCATTTTTAACAAAAATGACGTTTTAAACAAACACTTGGAATGTCATAATCCTCAAACGTCATATTTTGGCGAAAACGTTTTCAAATTACAATTTTATCGTGATTTCTCGGTGTCCCATGACGAGACTTACAGACCCTATTGACACCAGTCAGGCATTTTTCGTCATTTCGTAGATTACATCCTTTTAAATCATCATGGCTTATTGAATCGGCCGGAAAATTGTTTACTTTTTCATGTAGCTCCTGGTTTAAAACCAGAAACGCATAACTTTCAAAAATCGTTATTTTCTATTTTAATCCATAAATATAATGCAATTGTTTGCCTTTAAATAAGCGCCATGCAGTTCTAAGGTATCCAAACGAATGTACCAAAAAATCCATTGACAGGGTCTTACATAGGATGAGGCATTTTATATCACTTAACAACATCAGCTCTAGACACCGGGGAACGATCGACCAACATCATACCAAATATCATAAAAAAATTGCAACAGGTAAAAAAGGTGACGCTATATCTTTGTGTTTATTTAAATTAAAGCATCAGCAGCCTTTCCCCGGCATTTCCTGACAGTTACAATGTAAGCTTTGACCTATTGCTCGTGATAATTCTATGTCTCCATTCGAATTTCGAACAACCATCCACTTGTCTTGAATTTAATACGACAGGTGTCGTAACTATGCAGAGAACAACATTGATTGATTCATTAGTTAGAGTTTAACGTCCACCGAGAAATATTTCAGCCATATCAGGACGAGAACAAGTTAATCAATCAAAATAAATATTATGAAAAGAAGAAATAAAGCTGGAATGAACAACCGTGACCGTAAAGGTTGGACTTGGGTAGTCCGTGGCAGTCTGCTATATGGCTTTTAACTTTGATCTCAATTTCACAGTCCAATGAACATGCTAAGTTTTTGTGATTTGTTGTGTTTCTCTGAAACTATTACTGACAGGTCAATGATACGTGGTATATAGTTAGCTCACGGGTAGTACATGATAGGCTGTTGCATGGTTTTGTCCATGACCTAAATTTCACGGTCTGATGATCACGTTAAGTTTTTCTAATTAGATTAGTTTTCGGGAAACATTATGATACTTCGGTGATATTTGGTTGGTCTGGAGAGGTACATGACGGTTTGTTAAATGGTTTTTTTGTTGACCTCAATTTTACAGTCCAGTGAGCATGTCAAGTTTCTCAGTATCTATTATTGGGTACGTCAATGATATATTGTATATAGAAAAGGGCCTGATGATTAGGTAAATAAAGAATTTGAATTTATAGGTTGGTCGTAGGTAGTACATGACAGTCTGTCATATGGCTATTGTCCATGTCTTCAATTTCACGATCTAGTGATCATGTTAAGTTTTTTGATGAGGTCATTTTCTCAGTACTAAGTATAAATGGTAGGTCAATGATATTTTCGTACAAGTTGGTATTTGGTAGTACGTGACAGTCTGCTATATGGTAAGCTTTTTTTTAATTGATCTCGATTTCAAGGCCCAATGAAGATGTCAAGTTTTTGTGATAAGTTTTGTTTCTCAGTAACTCTTATTTAATTGTCTGATTAGTTTTCCAGGAGAAGTACATATGATATGTAACATGGTTTTCTTGTGTGACCCCAATTTTACGGTCCAATGGGCATGTTATGTTTCTCAGTATCTATAAGTGTTAGGTCAATGATAATTGGTACCGGTATGTGGATTGATCGTGGGTAGTACAAAACAATCTGCCACATGACTTATGTCTGTGACCTCAATTTCACGGTCCAGTGATCATGTTAAACTTCCTAGTATCTATTAAGGGTCGGTAAATAATATTTTGGTGTTGGTTGGTTTTAGAAGGAACATGGCAGCCTGCTATTTGGCTTTTGTCCTTGACCTCATTTTCGCGGTCTTTTTTCCAGTTTCTATTAGTGGTGAGTCAATGACATTTTGCATTTATGTTACTTTTGGTTAGTACATGACTATATTGCTTTAGTCAGTTGCCCCAATCTCACTGTATAGCGAACATATAAAGTTTTTCTGATTCAATTCAGTTTGAGTTTTCACATCAAGTTAGCGACTAAGACATAAATTATGATCCACACTTGTTTTAAACACTGGTCTTGTTCGATACTGCCAAGTGCGATACAAACACAGTAAGAGTGGTTCCAATATCCCGAATTCCTCACAGGAACTCTTATTATGAAATTTTCTAGAATGTTACAAATACAGTAGTATTCTCATACTATGTAGGGGTCTGGGTGGTCGAGTGGTTGAGGTAGTTGTACTGTAGTCTATCACCACTGCGGTGTGAGTTCGCGCTTTACTTTGAACATTACGAAAAGGGTGCACTCGATTTACAATCGTAAGTGATAAGGTATGTTGGTTACCTGCCCAAGGTCGATGGTTCCTTTCCGGGCACTCCGGCTTTCTCAACCACTAAAACTGATCCTCACGAGATCTGCAATACTGCTGAAAGTGGCGTTAAACCCAATATAAATCATTCAATCAATCATAGTATGTGGTACAATAAAAGATAATCTTTTCTAGTAACGATAGGCGGACCGCATTGCTTCCATTTCATTCCAATATATGTAAACCTATTTGTTTATTGCAATCTACACATCTAAAGAATTTCTTATCAGTAAAATTATTCCTGCATTAAAGAACGTCTCGGAGAATAATTCTACATGTAGAGCTTCTTTGTGATAATGATTCAGCAGCATCGTTGAATATGTAATGCTTAATTCAGTTTTTAATGTTGATGGACCAAGTTTGCTTGTAAGAAACTGTTTATTGTAAAAAGGAATGGTTTAAAACAGAGATTTCAGTAAAGAAATAAACTGCAAATACTTTACAAAGCTTTTCAAACTAATGTGTATAACATTTACATAAAACGTATTTACTCTAAGTGCTTCAATGTGATATAAAGACAGAAACATGCCCTCAATGTAGACTTCTTAAAAGGGACTGGGAAACCTTCTACTTTTGGATACAAATGGTTGGAAGGTACAGCCCTCCCCTCCCCAGGGTATACTGAAGATGAGTAGTTCTAGTAAATTATCCATAGATCTGCCCATCTTCTCAATTTTCTTACAAAACCTAACCCAGTGCCAATTACAGAAAATACAGGGAATTATAAAAAAAGGTAATTTCCTTCAACTTCTATAGTTTTGGAAATAAAAAACGAAAAATACAAAATTTTGAAAAATTCTGTGAAAACGGGGCAATAACTCCTTCAAGGGTTTTTGGAATATCTTCAATATTTCAGGGTGGGTAGATCTCCATATGCTTAACATTTTTGCAATTTACACTTGACCTCTACCTGTTACACATTTTGAAATAAAAGTAAAAAATGCAAGAATTTTTCAGAAAAAGGGCTATAACTCCAAAATTGGTTTTCAGATTTTCTTCAAAATTGCCCAGCTGGTAGATCTCATCATGCTGATCAGTTTTATCCCAGATTTTTTAGATCTGTAACGTTTTTATAGTTATTTGCAAAAAACAGCAATTTACGCTATGTTCTATGTTACACAAAAGCAGCCATATTGTTTGGCCTTCGGACTAATCGAACACAATTTTGAAACTGCATACCCTGGTAATGCTTCAGGCCAAGTTTGGTAACAATTGGCTCAGCAGTTTCAGAGGAGAATATTTTTTAAATTGTCGACGGACGCAAAGTGACGACAAAAGCTCACACGGCCTTTTAGGCCTGGGGAGCTAAAAGAAACGAGGATTTTACTTTTTTGTATTTGATATTTCTATTTATCTTAAGTTCTTTTAGGTTTTTGATATTTCTAATAAATTCTTTTCTTGTGGCGCAGAATTCATACCTTCTTTATTGCTATATGCAAATTCTATAAGCAAACTGTACAATGATACGACTATCAATTTCTGTCATGGATTCATCTGAGCCAATGTTTTATCGGACACGTTTTGAAAATTTTTAACAAAGCTGGAAGAAGCTATGAATTTCAATAAAAATGCAAATATTGTTTTTTGAAGCAATTCTTGAAAATTCTTTCCAGTTCGGGATATTGGTTTCTTAGTCCCTACGTATTTTCGAAGAATCCCAACAATTGTAGCATGAACGGGTTCGAGCGTTCCGCGGAATTTCCAATCCAGATACACGAAGTCATTTAAGAGTAGACAATTCAAATAGTCCTTTCTAGTCTTTGTAAATTTTGGTTTTTATGCCGAATCTCTCCCCTCCAACTTGAATGATTGTGTCACGTATATGCATTCTCTCTTCAAAGTTCAGACAGGTATGATACCCAATAACATGGAGTTATTTATTATCTGCAAATGGACGTAAAAGGCTTTGATTTCTTTTTATTTTTTACCTCTGAAATTGCAATACGTACAAATTAGAAAAAGCACTTGTTAACGAGGCGTACATATTTACAAACAGTAAATCAGAAGATAATGTGCATATTTCATGGTTTTAGACATAATATTCCGCTGAAATGATATGCATGTATGTAAAATAAGTAATTAGCATTTTATTGATGCATTATCAATATCAAAATAATATCGGAATAGGCAAACGATTACACAATTTTAACGTGATGATAAAGAAAAAATTGATAACATGGTCGTGCGTTTTGAAAATTTGAAATGTTTTACATACCCCATGTATCTTTATTTCAATAATAATAGCATTTAAATGTATCAAAACTATGTTTTAGTTCTCTTTATTTACTAAGATACAAAATCTTGCCTGTAAATTGATGATTAATCAATGTCCCTATTGAGATAAGACTCGAATACTCGACTCGAACGCATCAACTTCCGGATTTATCTGTATCGGGGTTATACAGGGTGGTAAAGTTCGCTTGTAAATTGCGGCATGTAATTGTAGTTCCCGGCCATTGTAGGTGTTTGCTGTTGTCCTGTTAATGGTATTATTTTGCAAATAGAGAGGTTGCATTATAAACCATGAAAACGAACTCGGTGACCATATGAAAAAAATTTATCAATAAATCGGAAATCTCTTAGGCAACATTATATCAGTTTTACAGAAAAATTGTAGGATACAGGTTGTAAATAAAGACGATCTAAAGTGAAATTTAAAATTATTTTACGTTCATTCTAACGCAAATATATAACGTTGAAGGCTAGGGGCGTTGATTTACGTACCGTACATTCCACAACCTACTCGTGTTTGGGATTATGCACAAATCAAATGGTTTATTTCGACCTACCAACTTATCTACTTGCCGCAACCTGAAAGATGTTTTGTTTTATAATTTCAGTTGTAACCACATACAAGGATGTGTTGAGAGATCTACCACAGGTATATAAATAATGTAATATTGATGAATTTAGCCACGATGCTTTGATACTTCGAAAGATAAAAGATAAAGATATGGTTTTGTATATGATACCTCATTCAACTTTAATTTCAAGATATTTAATCACTAAATTAAGGACACGACTATGATTTATGATGCCATAACAAAGCAAAGAGACATAATTAGAAGGTATCATATCTGTATTCAGGGTTCATATTATTTGAAAATATAACTTCAAGAAATTACATAGAAATGTTTACATGGATACAGGAAGTGGATTGCAGGCAGTCCATATCTTTGGTTAAGAGATATCGTGTATCTGATGAACGGACGTGATTTCGACGGAAATCATGAAATAATGAACCAAACAATTCAGCAGAATTTTATTACGAAGGTTGGTGAAAACTTACCTTCAGTAATTGGTTGACTTATCTAATTAGTTTTAGGCAAATGCTATGGCGTTTTATTATATTAAATAAATTCGGATTAAGTTTTGTATACCGTATATCGGGATTTTTTCGCGTGTGTCTAATTTTCGCTATGTTCGCGGTAGGCAATCATTCGCGAATTTTTGCCTCCGCGTAAATTTCACTGCCCATTCCAATGCATTTGATTGAATATAAAAACGCGAATTGTAAACTCAGCGAATTTTTCACTTGCCTGTCTAACACCAAAATCGCGAGCAAAACCCGACGCGAAAATAACCCGATATACGGTATTTAATAGTAATAAACAATGCCCACTGCACTAGATTTGACATCGTAAATAACGTTTGCTTTTGAAAAAAGAGACAGGCGATTCATGTCCTCTCGATTTGTCAAACTTCGCAATAATAGTATTAACAAATGCTTGTTGCACCGATCTTTGTCGTCTCTGTAACATCCGAAGAACATGTTAATTGTGTGGAAAACTTAATTTGACATTTTCATATGTTTCAGTCAATGGCATATCTTCTGAACATACTTCTGTAACAATAAAAATACACCCTTCCGTATCAACAGATGCACACCCTTCCGTATCAACAGAAGCACACCCTTCAGTATCAACAGAAGCACACCCTTCCGTATCAACAGAAGCACACCCTTCCGTATCAACAGAAGCACCAGGTATGTCTTTTGTTCAATTGAAGTAGAGATTAAGGTGTCATTGGAGAAGACCAAGAACACAATTGAGTTTTATGTCGAGTTAAGATTAAACTTGTTTGTTTAAAAGAGTGATGTTTGGGAATGTTGCTTAGCAACAGATTCCTGTGTTATGGTACGAGTATCGGGTGAATTTACCTCCAGGATTCTTAGATCGGTGTTGCCTTGTATTATTGGGTATGAAATAAACCACTTTATGTTGATGCATTATTCAGTCTAAGGATTTTCATTGCAATTGTAATTGTACTGAATTTTGTCTAGAATTTATGATTTCTGTAGGCTAGAGGGGGATAAAAGTGACATTCCAAAAAAGCGCAGGGATCTTGGTTTCCAATGTCAATAAAAAGGAACAGTATAAGAATCAAATGACCAGATCTTGATAAAAACATATACATATTTAAACTTTATTTACAAATACACTTGAAGGTCAGCTTATATTGTGCTTCATTGAAGAAGGTATTTCTCCTGATTAATATTATTATTCTTTTTTTTTCTGCCTCATTTCCAAAAATTAGCGTTGACAGTAAAATATATCACTTCGAATGGGATTTAGGGAAAGTCCCAAAATTTTTTTTCGTTCGCGAATGATATCACCTTTTACCAAAAAATCCTTGTTATGGGATAACCTCAGAAACCGTAACAGATAGATGATAAAGTTTAATTAGAAACATATTTGTATGCTCGATACAAAACTTTTTTTGTTACATTTGGTCCAAAACTGTGCGGTGAACCGTCCAAGAGTAATGCCCCTTGAAAATTTTTCGTTTTTTGCAAATATGTTATGTTCTTGACACGGTGCGTCGCCGAAACTTATGACCTTCGTCGTTGAAGTCATGGATATGTGTTACATCTAAAAATGTTAAGGTCAAAGGTCAATGGGGACTTTGAAATTTTACCTCAAGCCTTGTCATCTCATAAACTCAGAAACCGTAGGAGAGAGCTGATAAAATGTTACGCAGATAATGTGTGTCTTGTTAAGATCTACATTTGTTATATTTGTTCCAAAATAATTCGGCCTATTGGCAAAAAACTTGATGTCCTATTTTTGTGTTTTTTTTTTTTTT
>MJUU01056161.1:49393-63788 GCA_002080025.1 Modiolus philippinarum
AAATTTTTACATTTTTTTGCAAAAATACTTTCATAAACTATACTTATTTCACAATTTAATAATAATTGTATATAACTATATTGTTTCATTTAGTTAAGGATTATATGCTCACAATGCAAACATCCTTGTCAGTTAATATTGAAGTTATATCTTATCTTCAATGCCTGTATAACTTTACAGCTGACCTGCATGGCTATGCCATGGTGATTTTCAAAATGGCCGCCAAAAAAGGCGGGAAAATTCAACATTGTCCGATTTCAATGAACTTTGGTTCCCAAATAGATATCGATATTGCGATTTCAAAACCTGTGTTGAAAATTGTTCGTTGACCGCCATTTTAAAATGGCCGCCACAAAAGGCGGGAAAATTCAACATTGTCCAATTTCAATGAAATTTGGTTTCCAAATAGATATTGCTATTGCGACTTCAAAACCTGTGTTGAAAATTGTTCGTTGATCGCCATTTTAAAATGGCCGCCACAAAAGGCGGGAATATTCAACATTGTCCGATTTTAATAAAAATTTGGTTTCCAAATAGGTTTTGATGTTGCATCTTCAAAACTGATGTTAAAAATTGTTCGTGGATCGCCATTTTCAAAATGGCCGCCAAAAAAGGCTGGAAAATTCAACATTGACCGATTTCGATAAAATTTGGTTTCCAAATAGGTATTGATGTTGCGACTTCAAAACTGTTCGTTGACCGCTATTTTCAAAGTTGCCGCTAAAAAGGCGGGAAAATTCAATATTGTCTTGATTTCAATGAAATTTGGTTTCTAAACAGGTATTGATATCGCAACTTTAAAACTAAGGTTAAAAATTATTTGTTGACTGCCATTTTCAAAATGGCCACCAAAACAGGCGAGAAATTTCAGCATTGTCCTATTTCAATGAATTTTTTTTGTCCAATTAGATATTGATGTTGCGACTTCAAAACTGATGTTGAAAATTGTTGGATGGCCGCCATTTACAAAATGACGTCTCGATTTCAAAACTGGTGTCAAAAGTGGTCCTTAGCAAGAACGTTTTTTGTCAAAAAAGCCCAACATAGAAATGTAGTAAAACATATCAGACTTTAAATACTGTTCAAGATATTGGTGGTGTTCGAGGTACTTAAGTTTGAGACTGAAGATCAACTGTATAACTTACAATGTTACCATGATTGTGGCATCTGAAAGCCAGGTGAGCGATACAGGCTCCTAGGAGCCTCTAGTTTGTGTTGAGCAAGTCCAAATGAAAAATGGATATGTGAGAGTCTTTAATTTCAGAAAAATGGGATATAAAATGGACAGGAGGGGGACTGTCAATTTCCTGTAGATATGGTGAATAAAAATATATACTATTTGACTAGTAATGTAACTCAACAGGTGTCTAATGACTTAAATGTGTTGATTTGTGTTGGTAGCCTGACAATACATGTAGCCCTCCTGGCAATGGCAATTACATTAAAACACAGTCTAATTTCAATTGTCATTCGTGAAGAGACATAAGTTGTCGAAATGCGCATATGCAGAATTTAAATTATCAGTAACTTCGGTGTTTAGTCATTCGTGATATGGTTCTAGTAATAAATTGTGGTAATAAAAAAAATACTGAACAGAGTGGTAAACAGCCGAAGTCCATGAGACAAAAAGACAAATAAGCTGGAAACCATCGGCAAAATTGTTGACCGTGAACCATGACAGAAATACACAATCACATGTCAGAATCACAACTAAACTTTTAACTGGAGGCTCAGAGACTGAAAATGTATCGTTCACCTGACAAAATGCTTCTATGCCATGCATGAACAAAAAGTATGTTTATTACCAATGGTGCCTAATGTTTATAGCTATGTTCTCCATTAGCATCAATGTTTTTGTCAGATCCTATTGAAATGATTATTTTTTGCACAGGACCTTTTATACACTTCGTTAAATTTGCTAGAAAAGTTTCAGAGAAGATCTTAAACTATGTTCTGCAGTAGAGGCCATGTTTTTCGTCGGATCGAAATGAAATGAGCAATCTTTGTAAAAGACTTTCCATACATCATCTTGTAAAGTTTGATTGAATTTGTTTCAGAGGTTTCAGAGGAGAAGATGAAAATGTGATTTTCCCATAGGGTCCAGTGTTCCACGCTGGAAGTCATGTTTTTTGTCGAATTTCCAAGAAATGAGCAATCTTTATAAACGACCTGTAGTACATCATTCCTGTAAAGTTTGGTTGAATTTGCTTCGGTGATTTCAGAGGAGAAGATGAAAATGTAATTTTCCACATTGAGTCCAACGTTGAACTATGTTCTGTGCTGGCGACCATCTTTTTTATTTGATCAGAGCAAAATGAGCAATATGTGTTGAGGACCTTAAGTACATCATTCCTGTAAAGTTTGGTTGAATTTCCTTCAGTGGTTTCTGAGGAGAAGATGAAAATATGATTTTTCCTATAGGGTCCAGTGTTAAACACTAGTTCCGCGTTGGCAGCCATGTTTTTTGTCCGATCAGAACAAAATGACAAATCTTTGTAAAAGACGATTGGTACATCATTCCTGTAAAGTTTGGTTGAATTTGCTTCAGTGGTTTCAGAGGCGTTGATGAAAATGTGAAAAGTTAACAGACAACGGACGCCAAGTGATGGCAATAGCTCACACTGACCCTTTTTGTCAGGTGAGCTAAGAAATGTTATTAAAACAACTAAATAATATTGGAAATACAATAAAAGATAAGCTCTCAAAAAAATGAAAAGGACAGTATAAAAGAAAAACCACTGAAATGTGCAAAACATTAGCTTGTCACTATGGAACAAAACTTATGGTGCCTTTTGAGTTTGTCAGTACTGAGATATATAGGACTCAGTGATTTTACTTGACAAGTGAAAAATTTAGCAAGTAGCATTAGTAAAGCAATATGTATTCAACTACATATTACACGCTTGGCATCACAAAGACAATACTTCTTGTGGCTTTTGAGTTTGTCGGTACTGAGAATTGTAGGTCGCGAGCGAAGAGAGCGAAAAAAATCAAGTCATGATATTTTTTTACATTCATTAGCAGAGGACAGATTATTTATTTTCAAGTATTAAATTAGATTATTTATTTTCCACAGTGCTAAGGCAAGAATATTTATTTTCACTTCAAAGAGGGACAGATTATTTATTTTCAAAATCTTCCAAGCCCCCCCCCCCCTCAAAATCAAATGGTCGTCCCCTTACGCCCCAGATTTTCTGGATATTTATTATCAGTTTTTGACATTTTTGAACAACATTTCCGTAAAAACGAGGATAAGAAATGTCCTCTTAGTAATAAGCTGTTTTGCGAGTCGCATTATATTTAGATATCAAATGTTCATACCATCTATAAAACTTCTTAAATATGTTTATCAGTCTATGAAATCTGTAACCTCGTTGTAAAAGTTTGGATGTGATAGTAAGGCTACGTTAATTAAAGTTGTAAAGAGTAGAACAGACGCGTGCGAATCGTACGAGTTGAGATATAATATACCCCGTATGATGGAGCTACAGGAACGTCGCCATCAAGAAAAGGGCAATTAGAAATAGTGAAATCAAAATCATCCCTTTTATCAATAGTTTTAGTTTTAATTTTTCCAGACTCAACGATGATAGAAATTGGCAGTATTTAGAATCATTGTTTGCTTTATTAAGTTTCAGTTGTTGTGGGTAAATAAGGTCGACATAATCTAAAAACTGGGAATTGTAAATAGTAAGGATATCGTCGATATACCTGCTGTTATCGTTGAAAATTGAAAAAAAGTTGATCACTGTTTTGTGTGGTTCCATACTGAAGTTTTTTTATAAAGTCCATTTCGTAACAGAACAGGAAAAGATCTGCAATTGGAGGTGCACAGTTGTAACCATGGGAATTCCAATGACCTGTTGATGCTGCCAAAACGAACAAACATGTTGTCTAGCAAAAGATTCAGAGCCTTAATCGTGTCAGCGCAAGTCCAGGAACAATGATAAATGTAAGTGATTTTAGAGAATAATCTTTGCTTTTTATTACAACAAATGAACTGTAGACCAGACAATTTGAAAGACCATTTAATAAATGTCCCAATTTAGATATAATCAAATTATGTGGAAGGGTTGTGTAAAGTGCAGAACTATCATCACTGTCAATAGATGAAACTGGTCTTTGTATTGATTTTAGATTATCTAAAACTTCAATGGAATTTTTTGCACTCCAAAAGTAATTTACACCAGAGTTTTGATAAGTTTTTTCACAGTATTTGATAACTAACTCTTTAATACAGGTGAATGCACTGGTTAAATGGATGGATAAATTAGTGGTAGTACAGTTACTCGATGCCGAAATAAAACGATGTTTGAAGGGACTTTTGTGAAGCTTAGGAACCCAGTACATAGTAGGCAAGGTGTTATCTTTAGGTGGAACTTGGGGCATATCTGTATCGCTATAGTGCTGTTTGCTTAATGTTTTTTCGTCAAAATTGGTACATTCGAAAGTGTTAGACTTTGCCAATTCATTTTGTTTGACATCAATATAATATTTCTTTCAAATAATAGAAACGTTGTTGGAGGCTAAACACATATTTATTGCTAAGATCTCTTTGATAACATCAAAACATGCTTGTCAGTTTATTTTCGAAGGTTGGCGATATTTAGGCCCCTTTCTGAAGAATTTTACTTAATTCTTTATCATCGATGATGTTCAAGTTCCCCGTTAATACATGTCCGCATGGGCATAGCGATAATATGGAACAGTCCCAGCTGCTGATATTAGCATCATAGGTTATAGAAGAGTAATTGAAGGCTTTTTGTAAGAGAAGGAAATGACAGGCATGTCCTGGTTATCAAAATAAAAGGGAACAAGTTTTTGAATATCTGGGTCCCGAAAAAAATGCTGCGAATGTCGAAAAAATTCCTTTTTTAGGTATTTAATTTTCAAAAATTGTTTTACATGTTCATTGGGTTTGTCGATTCTGGGATAAAACCGATGACAGCAGAAAACATCAATAATTTTAGAACATTCATATAACGGTCTATTTACAGACATTGTATCACATTCCCAAGAGATTTTGTAAAGCTGATTAACAGGAATTGAGCTAAGTTTGGTAAACAAGCCGTGCCGCCCATTGTTTTTGAAAACGGTATACAAATCTTAAACATTTACGACGTTTTTACGTTTGTTTTCTATGTTATAATTCACTCTTCGGCCATGTGACCTGCGATGGCGTACTTTGTAGAAGAAATACTCATGATGTTAATGGAAGAGCGCTGAGAAATGTTTCCCTGACCCATGATGTTGTCATTTAAACCTCAAGGGTAAGCTGTCTGAAGTTTTTGTATCCAAGATAGATAATTCACAATTTCTTCTTGATCTTACAAATCCACTCTTGGATTGGTCGGGGGATTTTTTAACTATTTCTAATGGTTGAACTTTAAGGGAGTATTAGCCTCAGATTTTCAGAGGCATTCGATATCCTCGGGTTTTATCCACTCAAACAGGGTTAATTTTTTCTGCACATTGATCATATTTTCTTGGTCATAGGTCACTTTAACATGCATAAAATAGACAAAATGCCAAATTTTATCAACTTCCAATTATAGTTCCATATATTTTAAGGCATATAAATAGCTATAGGAAAATGAAGGAAAACTCTAAAGAGAACTGTTTCCCGCAAAAATTTTGACGTCTTATATCTCAAAAGTTCTTACACGGATTTTCAAAATTTTTTGCTCATGTTGTTCTATTAGAAAAGTTCTTCAAATCAAAAGGTCAGCATTTAAATTCTAATTACAAAATTTCTGACACTCGTACTCCCTTAATATACTATTTTTCATAATTATAAATGGAAGTAAGATCTAAACTTTTTCGGGAAACAAATGCGATACAGGTGCTCCTGGGTGTGCCGTTGTGAGGGACGACCATTTCTTCCTACGTATTGAAGCCTTGATTTATAAGGCGGTCAAGGAGATAACTATGTCTAATGAGAAAAATAATATTATTTGTGCTACAGCGATGGAAACCTTCAACATTCCTAAAATAGCCCTCATGATGGGAATCGTGTGCGTTCATCGTGTAGACCGTTTGCGTTCATCGTGTAAATGGTGTGCGCTCATCGTGTATTGTTTTTCGTGTAACGTTTAACGTTCATTGCGTGTATCGGGTAGTGTGTGTTTACTCGTTTCATTTAAATTCAACATTTTATAGATAGATTTACCAGTTTTCTGCACAACATGATTATTTAAAATTTTTTTTTTAACTCGAAATATAACTTTTTTTTTACAACCGCCGATTTTTACAAGAAATTAAAAAAAAAAACACATTATCAGATTAGTATCATATTTTTGGGGCTTATATATGTACAATCCTTGGATTGCTTCAATCTCGATTTTTATCACAAAACAACATTTAAAATGTTTAGGAATGCAAACCTTTCTTGAACCAACATAAAACATTCAATTTTTACAATACAGCTATTTTCGGCTGTTCATTTTAGACGTTTTCAGAAATAAAATCGTTGGGGTTGCCATTTTGTTCCGTTCGTAGCACCAAAATCCGACACAAGTAGACAGATTTGACCCGACTCGGGTTTTATCGATTACTTCATTATTGAATGGTACCATAAATTAGGTAGGGAAATTAAATTGTTAATTGACTGTTCATTCAACAAGTAAGATGCATGTTGATTGGGTCATTGAAAAGATGAAAGATAACAGAATGGAAACATATAAATTTCAAGGCAGATATTAAACATTTATGTTAAGTAATATGCTTTTGAAAATGTGCAATATGTAGGTACCGTAGGTAACGTATTCACGGTTTCTCCCAAAATGAAAAAGAATACGTATCAGTTTATGTTTTGCCCAAGATAACATTGAAAATAATCAAATACATTGCTGTTTGTTATTTTTTTCAGCGTTGTTGTATAGTTAATTCATTTATGAAAATATTTTCGACATCGAAATACACATAAAGATCGATTATAATTTTATGCACATATTTGCAATAAATCTCTCAAAATATGAGTAAATCATAATTATTTGTAATAAACTTTAAGAAATATTTATATTTGATAAAGACTTTTCCATTATTTTTGTTAAAAATATTTTCGTTTTTAACCCATTTCCAAATGCATATTATCTTCCAATATTAAATACCTCATAAGCATAACATCTTCTGGATTATGTTCTTCTTTTAGGAACGCATTTAAAAGTCATTGTGAATCTTTAAAAAATAGAAAAATAAATAATTCGCGATACGTTTTTTGTAAAATTTGTGTATTCTTTTTTCTGATTTTCTAAATGAAAAGGAAATAGCACATAATTCCGAATTTTTACTCTAGCAATGCTTTTGTTCGTCTTTTGTCTTATTCGTGCTCTTCATGTGTAGTTCCATAGCAGATTGTGGCATGTGATTATAATTTTCAGGCATTGTAGGTGTTTCCTGTTATCCATTTTTTACATTTGATTGATGGTTTGCATTCATTTGATTTTCTAAACGAACTTTTATTTATTGGATTTGAGTGAGAAGTTGAATAGTTTGAAAATTAAAAACACAAGTCAAATCAAGGTCTACTTAGCTTAAGATATTTTAAAGATTAAATTTTATTTTTAGTTTTACGGTAACGCTACTTAATTTCTTTACAAGTTTCATTATGTGGTTACGACTCGAAAATGCAGAAACATTTTATGCGAATTGCTTATTATAAGTGTTATTTGAAATAGTGGGTCTTCCATTAGCTTCAAATGTTGTAGGTGTATTGCATAATGTGAGTTTCACATAAATTATGAAGTCTGATCGAATTTTCTTATAGAAAAGGCAGCTCCCCATCGGCTTTAAATATGGTATGTACTATGTGTTCCGTGCAGCCAGTGATGTGTATTGCATTATGTGTTATATTTACCATGTTCGAATATCTCAATATCTGAAAAGGTGGCTCCAAGTAAGCTTCAAATTGTCACGATTACGTACGTTGTATCCGAGCTCTCTGTTATGTGTATTTTTTTTTCATTAAAGTGCATCAATTCATCACTTTTTTATCAGTTACGTGTATTGCATAACGTGTTTATTACCTTGATCGAATATTGTGATAATTGAAAAAAGGGCATCACCGGCAGTTTCAAATTGTTGCGACTACATCTACATCGTATCCGTGTTCTTTCATTCTGTGTATTTCATTATACATTTTTCACCTTGATCGATTTTTTTTTTATTTCAAATGGGATTTACGTTTTCAAACTGAATTAAAACATAAATTTCAAGATCAGGTCTATGAAGTCATTAATTATAAATCGCATCAGGCGCTTAGAAACGTCAATGAAATCCAGAAATCCAAGTATATGTAGCAAGAACTATCACAAACCTCCATGAAAATTACGTCATTGTCCCTGCAGACAAAGCCTCTAACAACATACTGTTTGTGTGTAAGAAACACTATCTCGACTGCCTTGTGAATGAGATGGGTATCGACAGTTCATCCACAAAAAGATTCCCCGTGCGAGAGATTTATGCTCTATATACATTTCAGGTATGGTGAACTTGTGCTTGTGAGAATTTCTCATATGGATGCACTATCACACTTTCGAATTTTGGCATTCTATTTTTGTAATTTCAAAATGTGATCTGACCACCTGTTAATATTGCCCACATCTCACTAATTTATACAGCCAAGTTTTCTCACAATCGACTTGATGAGTGCCCTGTGTTTGTCTATTTGTTGTGATTGTCCACCAGCTGGGGAAACTGGTGCTTTTGTCGGGCAACGGATGACAGTGATTGTAAGAACACTTTGCCAGTTTACTTGATGTTTGTTGACAATCCCGCATCTATGGCCGGAATAAACATGGATGTGGCATTGCTCGACATCTAGCAATGAATTCCGCTCAAACCGGTGCTAGGGGCCGTCTTGAACTTACTATGAGGTATGGGCAAAGCTCATTGTTGAAGGCCTCATGGTGACTTCAAGATGAAGAACAACAATAAAAGCGTTGTTCCATTGCTTTTTACCATGTATTTATAGAGATTTTGTCTCATGTGCATTTACTCCATATCCCTTCATTGCTTATTATACCCCTACTAAAATATCGGGGGATAAGATTGTAAAAAAATATCACACTTCAGTTTTAGCACCATTTGGCATAATAGCCAATGATAAAAACAATCATCTCCCTTACATCTACTGGGTACCAAAACTTTATAAGAATCCATACAAACAGACACTCATCGCCAGGACTTCCAGATGCCCACTAAACCTCTTTCACAACTCCTCACTACTTTGTTGACCGCAGTCAGAGATGGCTTGAAAAATTACTGTGATAGTTCACTCCACAAGCGGCGTTAATCAAATGTGGATTCTTAAAAATTCCAAAGATCTCCTTAAACAACTATCCTCGACCAGCATTACCCATTGCCACAACATTCACACTTTTGATTTTTCTACTCTTGATACAACCCTGCCACACAATAAACTGAAAACAGTAATTGCAGATTTAATACATCAATGTTTCTGCACTAAAAATGGAGAACGCAGATACACCTATTTAGTTATAGGGAAAGACAAGACATATTTTGTTAAGAACCACACTGATTCAAACAAGAAGTACACTGAGACTGACGTAATCAAAATGTTAGAATTTTTGATCGACAAATATTTTTGTCGAATTCGGAGGTCGTGTTTTCCAACAGACAATAGGGATTCCTATGGGAACTAACTGTGCACCACTTTTAGCTGACCTTTTCCTTTACTCGTACGAGGCCCAGTTTTTACAAGGGTTTACACAAAGAAAACAAAAACATTTAGCCCAGTCCTTTAATTTCAGCTTCCGCTACATAGATGATGTACTTTCTTTTAATATTCCTGAATTTGAGTATCAGATCTATCCCAATGAGGTTGACATTAAAGAAACAACTGATACACCTACTTCAGCTTTGTACTTAGATTTTTTATTGTATATTGACGAAGATGGACGTTTGAAATCTAAGCTATATGGCAAGCGTGATGATTCTAATTTCCAAATTGTGAACTTTCCCTTTCTTAGCAGCAATATGCCAACCCCTCCAGCCTATGGAGTGTACATTTCACAGTTGATTCGTTACTGTCGAGCGTGTAGTTTGTACAGTGATTTTTTTTACAGAGCTAAAATACTGTTCCAAAAGCTGCTTGGTCAGGGATTTGTTCAATCTATGTGAATTTCATCCCTTAAGAAATTCTATGGCAGTCACCATGTAATGTACCTGATGATGGATACATAACTGCAGTTGAGTTTAATGAAATAACATAATTGATTAGTAGAAACAATTAAAACAAATCTGAAAAAAGTTTGTGATATAAAAGAGTGCATTATTTGTATCTTGTACATAACTCGGACTGTAACATGTGTTTTTGTTCCACGCCTAATTCGCTATTGTGTTGGTTTTCTGTATATCAAAGCTCAGTCAAAACTAATGAGACATTATTAACCAAAACGTACGTGAAAACTTTGGAATAAAAAAAAATAATTTTCAATACCACTACATTATGATGAAAAGTTCTCTAGTGGTAAAGTAGGCATGATATCTGAGATTTCCTTCCAAGCTGACAAATGGATTGTAAAACTAAAATGGTATACAATGGACCGATTCAGAAATTCAACTTCCGTCCTCGTAAATGACGTTGCGCAAGCTCAGCGTACTCGTAAAATACGTTTTGACCAACCAAGAACGTTCAGAACAATGACAATCCCATAATGCCGTTTCATTTCTGAATCGGTCCATTCACAATTCAAGGTAAAGGGTGAAATAATCAAATATGTAAAAATTAAAAAAAAAATAAAAATGACAAAAGGAAGAAGTTTCAGTGCTTAACGTTTCGGCCTTAACCAATAGAGCAATCGGGGAGAAAATCAAAGAAAGATGATTAAAATACGAGACAAGAAGTAAGTGAGAAATGATTCGTTCGTCTAAAATCCAAGGACAAGGACAGCACTGAAAAAAAAACAGAGAAACAATGACATAATATGAGTACGGCACAGAAACGAAAACTTAGGGCACTCACCCACACATAGATGATCACAGGGATCCAATAAAACCATGGGCGAGATTAGGTGCACCGTTTATTGAGCATCCCCTGTTTCTTATAAGACAACTGCCTATTTTCTCGAAATTTTATTGTTACGTTATAAAAAAATATACAGTATTTTCTGTGTGAATCCATGAATTTAGCTATGGTGACCTCAAGATGAAGATCACCCATATGTTCCATATCTTTGATTTGCCATGTTTTTGTAGAGACTTTGCCTCATGTGCATTTACTCCGTATCCTATCATGGTTTATCTGAGTTCCAATAACCTGAAGATTTTACACGTACAATTATGGTCTCTCACAGTTGCAGGCGAATGCTACCGAAATTCATGATGAGTTTCCAAAAAAGCTTTTGAAAAGTTTTGAATTTACAAGACTGATACATGTGCATTGGTGACTGGAACGAAGTGAAAATATTTATCACCATATGGAACGAATACTTGTAATAACTAACAAAATACCAATGTTGCTGTAAATTTACTTTCTACAAATGGCCACTCCGAGAACTCATGTCTCTTCAGTGCTGCTAAAATTAAAACATGATGAAAAGCTGATAGAAAATAAATAATCCAAATTGAAAACTAAAACTTACACTGTGGAAAAACTTATGCCCCTGCAACGAAATAGTCAGGGGCATATTGTTTTGCTTCCCATTTGAATTCTATTTCATTTTTTTATTTTGTATGCTAAAACATGTACTTTGCTTTATTGTTGGATGGGGTCTATAGGCCAGCTCCTCCTAGACTGTGGAGTGAAATTCACTGAAACTTTAACAAAATGTTCAGTCTGTATGTGCCATTCTGTTTCTACAGTGAAACTTGATTTAAGAAGGGAAGGACTTAAACTGCCTTTTTAAGAAAGGTGGCCTTTTAAATGAGGTTTAATTTATATAAAATATACTACGAATAGAACTATAAAAAGTGACTTTTAAAATCAGGTGGCTGATCATCGAAGGTGACCGCTAAGCAAGTTTGGCTGTATATTAGAAATTTGTTAAAATATGCCCCGCAACGTAAAAGACGAATGCATATTATTATATTCCTATCTGTCTATACGTTCGCCAATCCGTCCGTTTTTCTGTCCACAGGGTGTACATGGACTGTCAATGCAACTCATTTCATATGTTTTATATATACCTTGCAGCTTTTATTTTTCAGATTGTCTGTACATATATTGAAGATGATTTTGATTTTCTTTCCATGTTTTAAATTTTTCTGCAAATTATTTTAATTTCTGGAATCGAATTGGGGAGCAGGGGTTCTAGCTTTGTCCACAGCTTTTGTAGTTTCTTTCAGCTTTGACATTTATTTATATTGTCGTTTTCCAACTATTTAATTTGACCCGCAGGAAATAGACATAAGATGTCATTCCGAAGCCTTATGTCTCTTGAAAACTTCGAACTTATCGTTAACATAGTTTTTTACAGTAACTATTTTGGTCATCTTCAGAAACTAGGACTCTGTTATTATTTTCTATCAGCTCTTAAGGTAGAAAGATACTCATATTTATATCCATGACATTTCGTTAAAGTCGGATAAGTCGGTCAAATTGAACAACCAATCATACCCACCTGAAATCTGAAATAAAAGGAATAGGTCACCATGCTTGTTTGTTCTAGAATTGAGTCATTTTCTAATCTAAATTTACATAGAATGCACATAGAAAATATGGAAAGGCAAATTAGCTTAAAAGAAATGAACGTTTAATCCATGAGAATTTTATGAATCTTTGTAAATAAATAATTTATTATGTGATCTATTAATTACAACGGAAAAATGTACATGTCACCATGCTTTTAACGGAGATACTGTACAAAGTTTCCCGCTTAGACTTTATTTATGGGATAAAGGAGTTTATTCGCGGCAAAATGGAAGTAATATGACGTTTCACATCTGTCTATCAACTATGACGTCACAAAGTAAAAGCCGTCAAATTGCTGTTCTGCAGCCCTTTTCACAAAAAATCTTACGATAAAAGTTAGTCGTAAGTCTTTAGCATTTCATATTGACTTACGATTAAAATTTGTCGTAAGATTTTTTGTGAAAAGGGCTGCAGGTCTTAAAATCAAAACTTCCCCGTAACCGACTCTTGTTTGTTAAATGCACGAATGATATGCCCAGATCATCAGTGTCTATCTACATTAATAGAAAAAAGAAGGGAAACACGTTTTATGGTGAGTGCTCCAAATCTTGATTCGATCAGCACTGGAGATGAATAAGATATTGAAATGGCCATCTACAGAAACGAAATTGCAGTAAGTTCGGTATTCCAAAACATTAAGCGCAGTTTGTCATTGTATGGAGGAAAAAGCAAAGCAGCCCTTTGTATGATTACAGAAATAGTGAAAATAATTAAAACATCATTATTCTTCTTATACAAGTCATGTACATAAGGATATGAGGGAAGGAGACATGATATTTAACCTTCATTTTTTTAATATTGAGGCATAGCTGTGTTAGACAGATAGTTAAGTGTTAGCTGTGTTAGACAGATAGTTAAGTGTTAGCTGTGTTAGACATAGCTGTGTTAGACATATAGTTAAGTTAGTCAAAAACTATTGTGAGAAAACATATCAAAACTCTGGTGTAAATTACTTTTGGAGTGTAAAAAATTCTATTGAAGTTTTAGATAAATTACAATCTATAGATAGACCAGTTTCATCTATTGACAGTTATGATTTTTCTACACTTTATACAACCCTTCCGCATAATTTGATTAAATCTAAATTGGGTGAACTTATTAATTTTCGGGTCTTCAGTTTATTTGCTGCAACAAAACGCAAGGATTCTTCTCCAATATCTCTTACAACAATTATTGCTCCTGGACATGTGATGATATGATTAAGGCACTGAATCTCTTGCTAGACAACATTTATGTTCGTTTCGGCACCATTGTTTATCATCAGGTCATTGGAATCCCCATGGGTACTAATTGTGCACCTCTCATTGCAGACCTTTTTCTGTTCTGTTACGAACGGGAATTCATGAAAAAACTAACTGTACCAAATAGTGATAAACTTATTTCTATTTTCAATGATAATAGCAGGTATATTGACGATATCCTTACTATTGACAATCCCCAGTTTTTGGCTTATGTTGACACCATTTACCCACAACAACTGAAACTAAATAAGGCAAACAATGATTATAAATACTGCCCTTTTCTGGATCTAAGTATCACCATTGACTCTGGTAAAATAAAAACTAAAGTTTATGATAAAAGGGATGATTTTGATTTTACAATTACTAATTTCCCCTTTCTTGACGGCGACGTTTCCGAAGCTCCATCCTACGGGGTGTATATATCCCAACTTGTACGATTCGCTCGAATTTGTTCAACCCTTGATGATTTTAATGGGCGTAACCTTACTCTCACATCCAAACT
>MJUU01056161.1:64397-77516 GCA_002080025.1 Modiolus philippinarum
ACCAAGTCCGGCTATCCCGAGTTCCTATCGTTATTTATGTTTGTCTCTTGTTTTCATTATTGTTTTTCTGGTGCAGTTTGCTTGTAAATTGTGGCATGTGATTGTAGTTCCTTGCCATTGTAGGTGTTTGCTGTTTTCCTGTTTTTGTAATTAAATATATCAATTTTAAAATTTTGCAAATGACATAAGCATTTAAAAAATTTTATAAGTGTAACTATTTAGATATCTATATATATTAATACCAAATTTTGTTATTTATATTAGCCGAGAGAATATAATTCATGTGATTTTCATTTTCTTTAATGGAATCCTATTTCACTAATATGCGATTTCACATAGTTTTCACGTGAAAATTTTGATAAAATAATCATGATGTTAGTTTTGAAAAATACATGGACTTCATAATGGAAGGATACAGAAGGATCTCATGTTATGTGTCGATCAACTCATTTGGAAAAAGTTATGTCCGAGAACAGGTCATATATATTCGGTAAATTAAAACGATTTGTTTACCAGTATCCGATCGTGATTTTTCAATTTCTGAATAAAAACAGCCCTTTTACGTATGATCACTTATGCGTATGATTGTTTCAGTTGATACAACCTGCTACACCATCATTTCAATACAAGTATTTGAAGGATGTTTTGATTTTATCTCTCAACTACTCCCTCATAATTTTATGAGAAAGAACAATTAAAGTCGACGCTATGAAAAGTCTACAGTCACTATTTTCTAATGAGTAATAAAAAGCAGATTGTAACTTAATAGGTTAAGAATTCATTAGATATATAGTAATATTTTTCCCGGTGAACATATCGGATTTGAATCCTTCCTTTGCATAACAACCACACACGACAAGATGTGTTTAGTGTTAACAGTGTCAAAAATTGCAATTTTGTACATATTTGTCATGGCAACCAATTGCCACAGCAAAAATATTTTATCAAAACGAGTTTCCTACATTGACGTGATAGTGTGAAACCAGTTGACTCTGTAAAGACATCCAATGCCGAATCAAAGAGTTAGTCATTAGTTTTAATGATGAGATGTAGTTCTTTGAAAAAAAAAATATTTTGTGAAAATGATAATTGTATGTAAAAATAATTAGAAGTCACACGAAGTATTATTCCTTGGTAAAGTTTATCAGATATTTGGTTTAAACCAAGGACAAACAGCGTGAGTGGAATACGTGATACAAAACAATGACAGTAGAATACCGAAGGAACAAAAAATCAAAGTCCAGAGACATGGCAAAAAAACCCACCAGAATACGGAAGACCAAGGACGCTACACAAACACAACAAATACAACAATAAAAACTAAAGCACTAGCAGTGTGAAATCTCAAAAAGATAGTCATCAGGTGCTACAGGGATGACGTGAATCCAGCTGAAAAATGTCAGTTTTCATTTGTGACACCAACATTTCAAAAATAGTGACATCAGGCGATCTAGAAGGGTAAGTATGTCCTGCTCTGTATACAGCATCCGTCAAACTGTCCGTGGGTCAATCCAGGGTAAAGTCAGAATCAATAATGTGGAATCCGGGAAGACGTGATTCTGGCTGATAATGTCAGTTTTCATTTGTGACACCGACATTTTATATCTATTTATGATGTCGTGCTGACGGCCATAGAATTTCTGAAGGGACGAAAGCAACAACTGCTGAACATAGCCCTGACTCAACAGCTTTTGTGACAGTGCTTTTGTTCTTTCAACAAAGTCACTCTATGATCTACAAGCTCTACAATTACGCATTAATTGTGAACTATACACTCCATGTGCCGGGGAGGTAGGTAAGTTACTGCTGAGAAAGGGAAAGTTCACAATTGGGAAGTCAAAATCATCATGTTTGTCATATGACATAGATGACAGGCGTACATGTTCTTCGATGTATAATAAAAAGTCGAAGCAGAACTGGGTGTATTGGGTGTCTATGTAATTTCATTTTCACTGGGGTAGATTGTATTTTTTTTTTTCGTGCTGTTTGAACTTACATCAAAATGTATGATGTGAATTTCATTTATAAAAGTTATGTATCTTCTACTGATAAACAAGTGGCACTCAAATCTCTGCAGTGTTCACCTGGATATTAGCCTTTTGGTACTTCGAGAGGTAAATACAGGTTAATGTTAGATTATATTGCAATTGGCTTCCACAGCAATTGAGGTCTAGGCATAAACAATTTGTTGTGCCACACATAAACCATTATGACCAAGTCAGGCTGCAGTTGGTGTTAAAGTTTCCGAGATGATTTGTGAATGCATTCCCTTAAGGTCCGATATTAATATATATTTTCCCCGCTTATCTTAGAAGAGTGCCATCCATTGACTATTTAGATAAACATTTAATTGAATGGATGGTCCTGTGTAAAACTATGTTCCCAGATAGCGACCGGGACGAACGGTGAAATAAAAAAAATAAGCTGTCAAGAATCCCTATCCTCTATTTTGTAAATATTAAAGGAGGCATCTTTTAATACTTTTAAATAAAATTTTTTAGCATATTTTTTTCTTTGGTGTTAATTTTTTTGTATGAAAATTAGTTTCCTTTCCAGAGTATCCCCTGCAAAAATATATGATAGACGTAAGTAGCTAATCATGATATTAATCTATCTCATCTTCGGCATAGTTCTCTTTATTCTATTCCTGATTCTCATTTGATTCATCACCATCAATCACATGAACTTCTGATTTTTTACCAATCTGCTGGGATGTTCTGGACGACCTTACATCATCTAATTTATCATTGTTTATATTTTCATTTATTTTCTGATCAATGTGTAATTCATCGGCCGACAATTGAGCATTAGAGGATGTCTGTTCTGTCACAATGTTGTATACATGATCTCTTTGTAGCCTGCCTTCTAGAAATAATTGATCAGGGCCAAGATAGCCGTCGTTTCTAAATTCTGGTTCCTCATCATTATATAGAGAATTATGTCTTTCCGAGTAAGGAAGAAGCTGGTGATAAGGATGTAAATAACCATGACTACCAACCACAGGTACGTCATTTCCAGATGTATCATCACGTTCACTAGATCGATGGAAATTAACGGAAATCAGTTCGAAATAGTGGTGATGGACGTTTTCTACATTTTGTATTGAGACTACAACACCATCGAATGTATTAGCCTCAGACATTGATTGCTGAGAGGTCACTGCATTGATTAGATTGTCATCTATCATTTCATATCCTTCGTCCCTGACACTGAGTCTTATGTTTGCTGCATCATCAACTCCATTAACTTCTGAACATATGAACTTTCGCTTTATTAGTAGTGCAACAATTACGATAAGAAGTGTTGTCAGCACACCTGGTAGACCGTACAATAGTAAGTATCGAACAACTCCATTAGTCTCTTTTCCTGAAAAAAGACCATTATGTAACTAGTTTTAGTCGATTTTGCTAAGTGTTTTTGTTTTTGTTTTTTGTTGTTTTTTTTCTACTTTTTTTTATATTTTATTCGCATCATTTGCCTTTTAGATTAGATTCCTGAAATTTATATGATGCTTTTTATATAAAATTGTGTTTATTGCTGAGTCGACCAGGATATTGAAATTCAAATTATGCGAATGACATCGCAATATACAAACAATTTTAGTATAAAACTTCAAATTATTTAAATATGCAAATGACAGTTAATTAAGCAAGGTTTAACGAAGCATCAACCTCCCGTTGATATGACAACTATCTATGGCAACTGCATAGGTAAAATGTACTTGCAAGTTACACAAAGGTAAGGAATTCAAATCCATGATACACGTGTAACTCAAAACAGATATACTATGAAGAAAATTTAAAAGTCGTCTTCAATAAAAACAGAAATTAAAACTGAATTTTTATCATTCACATCCACCTATCTTAAGATTACTGAATACCAGCAATATACCAGCTAGAATAAGAGATAATGGAAACAACAGAAAATTGTCGGATACATCACATCGACAAACAAATAACGAAGCCAAAATTGATGGGGAATTCCAAAAATCCAAAATCACGTAAAATCATATCCAACACGGATTGAGACAAAATGACAAAGACAAAACAAATAAACGAACAAGAACGCCACATGAATGTTTTTGTACAAACTCGAATTTGATGAAATTGAACATCTCAGTTATAAACAGTACGATCGAAATGATGACTGAAATGTCTGAATTATTTATTCTCCTAATATGGAGCTTACTATTTTCACTTATTGTCTTTCCCCTCATTAACGTCAGCCTGTAAAGTACTTCTGCAAAAGCCGTATCCGGTTGGCCCGAACTTATCAACACGTCGTCCCGGAGTTATCTCTGATTTATCCCAACTTTGTGCGAGCAATCGTTTTTATAGGTAGCACGGTACAGTTTCTTTTTCCATAGGCGACAATAGTAACATTTTCAAGATTTTCACCCATTCATAACTTTCACCCGAGATATTGTTGTATGCTCGCTTGTAGAGCATCCATTTAACTTTGAAAAAATACCAGTGAAATATAGTCATGACCAATTCCCTAAAGAGCCTCTAATCAAAGTACGCACTGCCCGTCAGTTTACTTGCGGTCTAAGTTGCATTGAAGGGCATATTACCAATAATTCTAAAAAAATTTAATCTGCATTAATAAAGGGCACATGAAAATTTCTTATATATTTTCTTAATCATAGATAATTTATCTATTTGAAAAAAATACAACATAAATATTATACTTAATAACCAATCAGAACTCAGCTTTCAGTATTCACTCCTCTATAGAATCTTGGGTACACAAAAGGGGAAAACCAGTTCTATGTTTAGAAACTGTACCGTGCTACCTATATACAAAACTTAGGAAAAAAGTCTAATTGCATAAAACATCTACAACATGTATATTTTTCCTTCTCAATTTTCTTTTCGAATTATCATAATCAATGAACAAAAATACAAAAGACATGTTAGAAAAACGACGGAAACTGAGTCGCTTATGACTTCTGAAGAGTTAATATTATTACGTCATAAAATGGCAAAGGAACGAAGAGAAAATTGTAAACAATTTGCTATCATCGAACACAAGTGATAAACAAGTTATCTGAATTTTGAAAGTTGATGTATTGTAAAATATCCTCCCGCTCGCCAGAATATGAAGCTTTAGTTGATTTTGTCTGAGGGTTAGAAAGTAACATTTACCAAAAACCATCAATCAGATTTTTCAAAACCTCATTTAACTTAGTACGAGAACATTTCACTGTCTTACGATCTGTCTGTGGCAATTGCTACAGAGTGGCTTATCGGACACTACCGCAATGGAATTGGAGGTCTGGTGCACAACAAAAACAATTTAATCAACCATTCTTTTGAAATGCCTTTTCCAAGTCATGACCATTGCTATCTTAAATTTTCCGAAGAATTTCCATCTGCATTGTCTTGATTTTAGCTCTTTGCAATTCTGTTCGGAAATTCTGTTATAACCTCAACTTAAACCAAATTTCTCAATTTAAGATATTGCAAATTTCCAAATAAAATTGGTTTAAAGGCACGCACCGATTTAATGGCTACTGGGTTGGTAAACACCCTCAGGGACTAGCAGCCACCATCAAGTCATCGAGTCATCGACCCAGGAGTTATATAATAAAATACCGAAGTAATTGTGAATTTGATTCCTGCATATGGCCATTTCGCCAACTCATGTCTCTTCAGTTCAGATCAAATCAAAACATATGGACATCCCTATACCGAAATATTTGTTAATGCTGACAGAGAACAAATTACCAATAGGACTTAAATAGAGAAGCAGAAATCAGCGAAGGACATTGCTATGCAAGAGGGAGATACACCTTAGTTCTAAAGAAGATGTCTTAAATTTAGATATTGCAAGTTTCCAAATAAAATAAGGCCTGCACCGAAGTACTAGCTAGAGGGTGGGTGAATACTCGCGATTCTAGCATTCCGCAAGCACAGGCATTTGCCAAATGGTAATAAATATCAAAATACCGAAGTTACTGAGAATTCAATTTCTATATGTAGCTACGATTATCTCTTAAACTTTCCAATTAAGTGTTACTTTGGTAGTAACAACATGAAAATTTTAGCCTTCAATCCTGAATCAATATTATTTTACATCAATCATGTACAAAGGCTATAACTGTATTTATCAACAAGATGTCATTTCCGCATTTACATTTCACTTATAAGAAACCCCGATGGAACTAAGGGTTGTCAAAAATTTCTATTTACTTTTTGTTTGGGGGGGGGGTTAAATCCAATGAAAAATAGTTAATAATTTTGGACGTAGAGTTGAACGCTTGTTCAACAGAATTTTCTAATTTATCCCAAAAACTATCAGAACCCGGTGATCTATAGACCGCACATATTAGAATACTCTATGCAGGAAGTTCTATCTCCACCCATATTGCTTCTAAACCGTCTAATTCTAAGTCTACCCGAGGTTTAGATTTAAGATCTTTGGAAATATGTATTAAAACAACCCCTCCAAAACAGTTGCGATCGTTTCTGTAACTGTCTTCATGATATCCATGAAGAAGTAAGTCGGTACTTAAAACATTTTCATCCAGATGGCTTTCAGTAAAACAGATGATTCTAATGCAATTGTTTCAAAATAGTTAATTTTATTACGAACACTCCTGGCATTCACGTGAAAAATTGATATTTCATTTACACAGAGGCCTGGGTTTACTTTAGAAATTATAAGCAAGAGCAGTACAATACTTATAAAAAACTGATTGGTATAAAATTCAGCTAGAACATAGTGGTATAGTATACCTTATATGCATTAAAGGCTTGGGGTATTAAACAAAAAATTGTATATAACAATGAACACCGCTTTAAGGAAAAAACATACATTTTTTCTAACATGAATAGCATTTATAATAAAAAGTGCCAATAGAGACCCTATACAACATAATATCATTACCCATTACTAAATCCTATTGAATTATTACCTGTCATTAATGTACCTGTCCTTCTTTGGTGCCGACAGAAAATGTTGTGGACCATATAATATTCTTTCAATCACGGCGTCATAAAAAACAGATTTTTTTAAGGCGGCTGTTACTATTCCCATGTCATATATATTTAACTAATAAGTAAATACCGAAGTTACTGTGAATTTACTTTCTGCATATGCGCATTTCGACAACTTATGTCTCTTCAGTGCAGATAAAATCTGAATCATAGACTCAAAGATGTTAAAAAACTGATAGAGAACAAATATCTAATATGATCTAAATGTAAAGCCAAAATCAGCTAAGGACAGAGCTTTGCATGAGGGAGATAATCCTTAGTTTTCAACAAAATTTTAAAAATTTTAGATATTGTAAGGTTTCAAAAAATAATCGGCTTCCTGGTCAGCACCGAAGTACTGACTACGGGGCTGATGAATATCCCCGGGGACTAACAGTACACCAGCAGTGGCATCGACCCCCAGTGGTTACAAATAACTAAATACCGAAGTTACTGTGAATTTACTTTCTGCATATGCACATTTCGACAACTTATGTCTCTTCAGTGCAGATAAATCTAAACGTTTGGAAGACCATAGACTCAAAGATGTTAAAAAACTGATAGAGAACAAATAACCAATATGATCTAAATGTAAAGCCAAAATCAGCTAGGGACAGAGCTTTGCATGAGGGAGATAATCCTTAGTTTTCAACAAAATTTACAAAAATTTAGATATTGTAAGGTTTCAAAAAATAATCGGCTTTCTGGTCAGCACCGAAGTACTGACTACTGGGATGGTGAATACCCTCGGGAACTTACAGTCTACTAGCAGTGGCATCGACCCAGTGGTATCAAATAACTAAATACCGAAGTTACTGTGAATTTACTTTCTGCATTTGTCTTTTGTAACTATGCATCAGAGAAACCAAAGCACGTTCTATATATCAAATTGGACTGTATTAAAAATAAATGATAGGAAATCTAACATTCGATCTTCAACTGTAACTAACCTTGTCATAAAAAAATACTGAGTTTATCTTTGAAGTCCGGACACAGGATTTTTTACATGATTTACAAGTTCATAGACCATACGTAGCAAAATTAGAGATTTTCTTTAGAAATAATGGCAGTTTAGGAAATAAATATATCGGCAAACAAATACTGAAGCAAACATGATGAAAAGGGCAATTCCAAAATCCAAAATCCAAAATCACTACAGTTCTTAGCCAAAATAAATTGAGAAAGCATGACGAGGACAAAACAAATAAAGAAAAAGTGAACAAGAACGCCACAAAACGAAATCACTTGCAGTGTGAGCCCATACAAAACATGCGGTATCATCAGGTGCTCCGGAAGGGTAAGCATGATCTTCTCCACGCGTGGAATCCGTCATACTGCCAGTGAAAGTCCGGTTTTGTCGTAGTTGTTGTTTGTCAGTCCAGTAATAAACTCAGGACGTACCAAAAGATATATATTCTCATCTGCGAAATAGAAACATTGTAACGGTCTGTCAAATCATGGTGACGTCCGTAAAACTTCTGTAGTGACTATTGCAACAGTGACTCAACATACCCCCCTTGATGTACAAATTTTTAAGACAGTAATTTCGCTCTAATGATAAAAACACTACAAGCACGACAATACCGATTGAGTTGTGAAATGGTGCCAAAGCTGCGGATGTTGGAATATAACTGCTAACAAGTGGGAAGTTCACTATTGGAAAGTCGAAGACATCCAGAGTTGTTTATGTAGAGGCATAGGTCAAAGTATGATGCTGATGATGGTATATCAGTGGTCTCTTTAGTCTCTAGTTCGTTCATTTGAGTATATAAGATGAAGATAATCCTTTTATTGGGATTGTTTAATGAAAGAACATCATTTATATAACAGAATCTGAAATTCAAGGACTTGGCTAGCTTATTGGCTTTTTTGCTGAACTAGCCGTTGTATGAAGCTGGCTTCATTAAAAAAAACAAATCTGCACAAATTGGGGCACAATAAGTCCCGATAGGCTCCCCTATTGTTTGTATAAAACTTGTCCTCCTAATTCTACAAATATAATATCAATCAAGAATTCCAGTATTGCGATGACTGTACACTGTTGTATGAATCAGTATGATGTTTACGGGGGTGTTTAACAAAATATGCCCAATCTTTACCTGTCACTAAGTATGAATCAATTAATGAAGAAAAGATAACAGGAAACACTTACAATGGCCGAATAATACCTTTTTTCAACTTTTTTAGAACAGACAAACTGATGTATTAAATCCTGAAGTACTGACTTCAGCTTATTAGATTGGATTTTTTGTTGATTATTGAATTAGATATTGTTGATCATTGAATTACCTTTCCTTGTTTCAGTTTCTTTCATTATACTTTCTGTGTTCTGAGTGATCTCCGATTGTTTGTCTACAATAAAACGAAATGTATTATAAAATACACCAATTACAACTGAAACTATCGAGTAAAAAAACAAAAACGAACGTCCTAAGATGAGTAACTTTATATATATATTTCAAGTACATAATGAGTAATTGATTTGTGTATTTATTCTCACATTTCATCAAATTAATTTTGTTTTTCAGATTTTTCTTAAATCACCCAAACTAGGTTCATTTAATTATTGTTTTCCCTGTTTCTATTCCTTACTTGTATTAAGGTCTTTCAACACACAATGCGAGAAACCTTACAGTAATTCTTTGGATTATTCTATTAATCTATTCTTCCACCGTAGCTCAAACCTAACACTGTGGGGAATATCCCTCGTTACCTAATTTGATAGATCGATATATGTGTGGGACACCTCAAGCAAGCATACTGAGCTATTTTTAGTAACGACGTTGTCTGCCCCGGATTCGAAAACGTTGTTCGCTGATAAAAGGAAGTGTAAAGTTAGTTAATGAAATGTTATGGGAAAAATTCCTTGGTCATTGCGGAACTGTGTTACGTTTAATCTTGCAATTTTGAAGTTTCTAAGATTTAGAGTTTCAGAAACATTTCTTTCTTTTTTTTTGAAAACCGTAGGTCGAGACCTGAAACCTTTTTCATTGTACTAAAGTAAGAGAGAATTGAACCGTCAATTTGAATTATATTATACTATTTGAAGAACTAAGATCATTCATGCCTTAGATGCACTAAGGTAAAAATAATACAAGGAAAATGGCAACTTCAAAATCACAAAGGAACAAAGACATCATACGAGTAAAGCACAGAAAAATAAAATGAAGGCAAATATGCATATGAGCAAAATTGACATACTGCTTAATGAAAAAACACGTTTGAGATCATCAAAGCATCTCCTGTTTCTTATAAGAGACTTGCCGTGTTTAGCATGCCAATTCCGAGATACAACTGTTCTTATTTTGAAAACAAATATCCCATAGAGGTAGAGGTTGGCAAGTGTAGACTACATGTTCATCTTTGTTCAACTTTGCTAGGTTTGGTCCGAAAAAAGACGTTATTCGAGTTATTGCCTTCTGAAAGATATTACATTCCCAATAATGCCAAATACTTTAAAACGATAAGTCGATGAGTTCTGGGACCTGTTCTATTGATCAAGACTAGATTTAACATTTTAATTGATGTCAATGTCAAAGGTGAATTTTAAACTAAATCCTTGTAAACTCAGAAATAGTAATAGATACCTGATCAAAGGAAATGAGGAAAATGTTCACAATCAATAAACTCAACTTTGTTACATTTTTCGAAAAAGATTCACGACTATTTGCATGAATTATTGCCTTTTAAAATACTTGAGTTATTTTCAATGCTTAATAATCCAAAACAAACCTTGACCATTGAACTTAGTTGAGATATGTTACCAAAATGAAAGATCACCAATATCTTTGACTTTTGACCGTACTTCTTATTAGATATCTTATCAAATGTAAGGAGAAAATCAGAAACACTGTGACAAAAACTCATTTATACCGCCATTCCCTCAGTTGATCTTATGTTTATTTGTTTCCTATTCGCTTTTACACATGCATGACATATTTCAGTATGGAGAGGGCAACGCTAAGTTGTAAGACTTGTGCCCAATCCAATTGATTAATAATTTGAAGAATAAAATACGTTTAAATAAAAGTACATATTTTGGTACATGGATTTCCAAATATTTTAATTTTAGTCTGCACTGAGGTTGTCGTTATGCGCATCTACAGAAACTTAATTAACAATAACTGTTGTATTTTGTTATTGATTCCAGAAATAAAAAATAATAAAACTACAATATGTCACAAAGACTATATTAAGATTTCATGAAAAACTATTCAGAAGGAGTAGCGGGTAAAGATTAGTCCCACTTGTAATGTCTTGCAGGGAAAACCCAAAAATTCAATCAAATCAAATTCTGAAATCGGAGTGCACATCTTAATTATGTCAGAACAATTATGCTTAAGTGTCAGGGCTACGTCCAGTACTCTATTTAAACGATATTGTCGACATCGTAATGTGTACAATATTCTTTTCACATTGTTTCAACATCGTGTCAACATCGCTTGCATTGTCAACATCGCATTGTTAAAAATATCGAATCAACATTGTATAAACACCGTTTTCTCTCTCTCTCCTTCTCTCTCTCTCTCGTTAACAATATCGATTCAACCATGTGTCAACACTGTTGCCTCTCTATATATCTTTGGAAATATCGTTTACATTGTCGAAATCACAATATTGACAATATCGATTCAACAGTGTGTCAACATCGTTGTCACTATCTGCCCCTTTGTCAACATCGTTTACATCGTCGAAATCGCGATGTTGACAATAAAAATTTACGATTGTTTCAACATCGTTGTTTCTCTTTATAGATCTTCATCATCATCGTTTACATTGTCGACATCGGGATGTTGACAGTATCGGTTCAACAATTTGTCAACACTGTTGCCTCTCTATATATATCTTTATGAACCCCGTTAAAATTGCCGACATTTCGACGTTGACCCCAAGATCTAAAAATAAGATATAGAATACCTAAATTTGACATGGCTGTTAACTTCTTTGTTGAGTATACATAATATGTCCTATATTTGCGGACTGACGTTTTGATATTTGAATATTGACTACCATTGTTGATGCTAACAAAAGTGGCTATAGTACTTCATTGTTTGTTGTCGGTGTTTCTGTTTCTCCAGAAGTATGACCTCTGCAATTACTTGAAACCTTGCTCTTATTTGAACAATTGAGGTATATGATGTGAAGGTAATTGTAACAGACTTAACATTTTTTGAAAACAACGGCAGTAGAATACCGAAGGAACAAAGCACAAGATTACATAAATCAAAGTCCAGAGACAAGGCAAAAGCAAGAACACCAAAGACAGAAGACCAAAGACACCACATGCCCACAAAACACAAGAACATTACACATACAACACAAAAAAACTAAAGCACTAACAGTGTGAACTATCAAAAAACAAGAGTGACATCAGGTGTTCCGGACGGGTAAGCATGTCCTGCTTTGTATACAGCACCCATCACAAGGTCATTGAAGCATATGTTTCGAAAACTCTGTTAGGTATCTGATTGGTTAGTGTCATTTTCTAACCCTGAGACAAAACCAATTGAGAACCATGGTACGTGTATCCTCTCTAACCCTCAAACAGTACCAATGTGAAATTTTGAAAAGCTTTTGTAATCACTTTAGTATGCAAACATGGACAAGGACAAATCGGTATAACAAACATCACTGACAAAGACAAAACTAAAATTTAACCAGACAACACAAAAAACTTGAGCACTGACAGTGTGAACTCCCATAGAAACCGAGAGCGATTTTTTAAAGTATGGATTTCCTTTGTTTGGGTTTTAGTGCTGCTGATGAGGAATAAATTTCCGAAATGGACATACAGCTCATTAAAATGATTGCAGTTGGAGTTAACATATGTGTTATGATCTCATGTCCATATCCTTTCGTAAAATATTACACTGTCACACATTATACGATGTCGAAGATGTAAACATAGTACAGAAAGCGATGTTGACAGTGTCTACACAATATCGAATCAACATTGTAGATATTACAATGTTGACGATGTGGACATGGTATACTAAGTGATTTTGACGATGTGGACACATTATCGAATTAACATTCTAGACATTGCGATGTTGACGATGCCGACAATGTAAACATTGTATAGAAAGCGACGTTAAATATTGAATCAACATTGTAGACATTTCGATGTTGACGATGCCGA
>MJUU01056161.1:88498-105143 GCA_002080025.1 Modiolus philippinarum
GTGCTCAGTACATCAGTGAATTGGGAATCAGTAAATGTCCATACCGGGATCAGTTTAAAAGTCCAAATTAGGGAGTTTAAACCATGAATTTTGATATGGTCTATTGTAACAACAGAAGTTGAACAATCGCTACACAATTTAACGGATCGTTACAAATATATTCTTTTTCACTTTTGAGAATAGACGTTTTCAAGAAAATTCAGAGTTTATTACCAAACCGACAATGACAAAACCGGATTAATTTGAAGTTTGACGGGCGTTACGCATGGACAAGATAATGCACTTCCATAGGACTTAATGATATATCCACTGTTCGTAAGTTTCACACTTCTACTACTTTAATTTAGTGACATTCTTGTTCATGATTGTTTGTTTGTCTTGTTGGTCGGTCCAATTTGTATTAAATCTGAATGAGAAACCCGGTCGGTTATCTCCCTGTACCAAGTCAGTATATTGTTAAAGTAGTGATAATTTATTAAAATATCAAAAGGAACTATTGATACGCTAATCAAAATTATCTGCACTTTAAACCATACAAAACTAGCTTGGTACAGGGAGAAAACCGACCGGTGTTCCTCATTGCCGTACTTTTGATTTTTAGTTTTATTTTGTTTTTATTTTCCCCTTTTGCTCCCGTATTCGTTTTCCGATGTATCTTATTGAGAAGAATGTCTTAAAATGTAAGCTCTGAAGGTCAAATGGAACATCAAACTGTTGCAAATATAAGTTAGGGCGTCTTGAGTCAAATTTTCCATTATAAGAGAAAAATCACATATTTTAGTATATCAGAGAAATATGTATTCGGAATAATAATTAAAAGTACAATCGTTGGAAATTATTTTAAAGGAGTAGGTTATATCATATTGCTTCTCCTTGTATATTTTGCCTCAATACAGTCCTGGCTTAATGAATTGTATGGACACAGTTTAATCTAAATAAAGCTTCATTTTACACTAACATCTTGTTGAATGTAGATTATTTATTTTACTTGGGTACGTAAAATAAGAAAAGATTTGCCTATTCCAGTGTATAAATAGCTTCTGCACTTCTATAATTTAATTACTTATCTGATACATCGGCAAACGAATACCGAAGCAAGAATGAGGAAAGGGGAAATTCTAAAATCATAAATCCAAAATTACGGCAATTCACAGCAACACGAATTGAGACAGTATGACAAAGAATAAACAAATATACAAAAAAGAACAAGAACGTCACAAAACTAAAGCACTAGCAGTGTGAACCCCTATAAAAACTGAGGTATCATCAGGTGCTCCGGAAGGGTAAGCATGATCTGACTGAGAAAATTATTTAATATATTGATTTTTAATAATTTTCTAATGTTATAAATATATATCTTAAAAAGAAATTTTGTAAATATTTTGATATGCAAATCACCTTAATTTTAAATTAAATTATGTTTGAAGAGAATCTTGCAATATACAAATCACATTTCTGTAATGAAAACATTCAAAATGTAGGACTTTTATCAAGGGATTAATTCTAAAAGTTCAACAACAGCCTAGACTAATCTTCTTTAATTTCAATAAAATATATACTATAGAAGCAGTTTATATGTTGCATATATAGATTTTATGATTTTAGCATGATTTAGGTCTGAAAAGTTAGACTTTTAAGTCGTCATTTTCAGTTATAGCTTTTGAAATAACAAAATACTTCAGTAAATTCATTCAATTATTCAATGGTTAATGAAAGGATATGTGAATGCACATGAGACAAAGTTTCTGCAAATACATGGTATTAAACAAGCAAAGGAACAATGTTTTAATTGTTGTTCTTCATCATTTATATTACGATATTAAAAATTTATGACTATTTATCTGCAGTTGAAACCCAGTCCTTTTAAATGAACAAACCGATTCAATTTTTTACTTCATCATATTAGTCCGTGGGCTGGAAACACTTTCCGTGCACCCCCCCCNACAGTCCACCAGCAGTGGCATCGACCCAGTGGTAACAAATAACTAAATACCGAAGTTACTGTGAATTTTGATTCTGCATATGCGCATTTCGACAATTTATGTCTCTTCAGTGCAGATAAAATCTAAACGTTTGGAAGACCATAATGTCAAAGATGTTTAAAAACTGATAGATAACAAATTACCAAATATGATCTAAACAGAAAACCAAAATCAGCTAAAGACAGAGCTTTGCATGAGGGAGATACTCCTTAGTTTCAACAAAATTTACAAAAATTAGATATTGTAAGGTTTTAAATAGAATCGGCTTTCGGGTCAGCACCGAAGTACTGACTACTGGGCTGGTGAATACCCTCGGGGACTAACAGTCCACCAGCAGTGGCATCGAACCAGTGGTAACAAATAACTAGATACCGAAGTTACTCTGAATTTTGATTCTGCATATGCGCATTTCGACAATTTATGTCTCTTCAGTGCAGATAAAATCTAAACGTTTAGAAGACCATAATGTCAAGATGATTAAAAACGGATAGAGAACAAATTACCAAATATGATCTAAATAGAAAACCAAAATAGCTAAGGACAGAGCTTTGCATGAGGGAGATACTCCTTAGTTTCAACACAATTTACAAAAATTAGATATTGTAAGGTTTTAAATAGAATCGGCTTTCGGGTCAGCACCGAAGTACTGACTACTGGGCTGGTGAATACCCTCGTGGACTAACAGTCCACCAGCAGTGGCATCGACCCAGTGGTAACAAATAACTAGATACCGAAGTTACTGTGAATTTTGATTCTGCATATGCGCATTTCGACAAATCATATCATATATTTGCATGTATTTCGCTCATATTAAGACACAAGATAAGAATGATTAAACTGAATATAAGCTCGTTCCTTAAATGTCACTTAAATATCTTCGTGTCTATCGTGTATAAATCGTGTCGTATCTTTTATTTATCTCACTTGCTTGTACTTTCTGCTCATGTATTGTGTTTGAAAAAAAACAGTGTATTGATCAGTGTCACTTTGGCAGAACCTTTTATTTACATGTTCAGTTTATATTCAAACAGTGGTTCTCTGAAAGAACATCTTTGTGAGCATTTCCGAATAAGGGTTTAATGTTTTAAACTTTGTTCACCAGTGGTGGCCATGTTTGTTGACGAATCGCCAAAAAAGTAATAGTGCTTGGTCAATTCCTCAAGTATTTGGATAATTGTTGCTGTAAATGTATTTCACATAGGGTCCAATGTCAGAACTAAGTCTCCCGCTTGCAGCCTATCTTGATGACGGATCGGCACCAAAGTAAAACACTTGGTCAATACCTCATTCGTCCCATGTTAAGATTTAATTCATCTAGCAATTCCAAAGAACAAGATCTTTGTATGCTTTCATCATGGGTCCTTATTAGAATTAGTCTCCAATCGACAGCCATGTTGCCTGAAAGATCCGTACAATACTTGGTCAGCACTTCATAAGTAGTATTCATACGAAGTTTGGTTTAATTCCATTAAGCGGTACTCGACAAGATCTTTGTATGAATTACCCGCATTGTCTAGTGTTAAAACTATGACGGATTAACAAAAAAGTAACAACACTTAGTCAGCAACTCACAAGAGTCATTCATTCCATCATTAGTTTCGATCATTGGCTAAAATCCATTTGGTATTCTCAAGAAGAACTATAAGATGAAAAAATATGACAACGACGACGACGTGGGAGTCAAAGTGATTGCATTAATTCAAATGAACATTCGGTCCAGGTGAGCTAAAAAGTGCAATTACTAGAAAACGGATTCTTGAAATATCACTATAGGTGTATATGGTGATCACTTTTACTCCAACAGATCTTTGATAACTGTAACCAATTTTTGTTAATATGGTATTTAGTTATTTGCCAAATATAGCAGTTAACGTTTTTGTGCTATTCTTTTTAACGACAGTCATGTTGTTTGGCCCTCAGCCTCCTCTTAAATTAAACGATATCGAATCTAAATGCCCTAGAAATGATACAAGCAAAGTTTTGTTTCAGAAAGGAATATTTGTGAAAATGTCTACCACGAAAACTGGGCGACAGACGCCAAGTGATAGCAATAGCTCACACCGAACCTTTGGATCGCAAGAAATCATAAAATGGAATATCTGAACCTGTGTAAGCAATAAAAATATGTATACCTTTCCTTTGAACATTCACAATGGCTTTGACAAAGTTTTCCGTAAAGGGGCCAAGGACATACATTAGTACAATTTATTCCAATATAGCCATCTGGACATTCTACAAAACACAATACAAGTATCCAAAGTCTAAGAGTCTTAATTTTAGATGAAACAGAAACAGTTGCTGAATACAAAATAAGATAATACATTATCAAAATACAGTAATGATAAATGATCTAGGGTAGATTGATCCTAATAAAAATATCGAGATATTTTGTAGGTCTTAGTCCATTTGTTCAAAAAATAAAATAAAAATAATATGTCACCGATCATCTTTTCCTGTTATCAGGCCTTGAAAATCAGGCCAAATTCAGTATTTTTCAGCAATATTTTCAAAGAATATATAGGGAAATGTGAGAACATGCTTATTATTTAGCTTTCATATGAAATAAATATCAGATAGATTTTTTTTAATTTTTTGATATTTCAGAGCTGAAAAAAATCTATATATCACCGTTTTATTAAGAAAGATATTATATATAATTATCGAAATTGACAATATTCACGGGAAAAGGGAGCTAATTCGCGGGAAAGTGTGTGCCGATCTATTATGACGTCACAATGAAAAGGCTAATCCGTCTCGTGTTTCGCAAATGTGCCCATCGAATGCGCCGTGTATTAGTGTCGATCTACCTTGAATAATTAGAATCCTGTCCTTTTCAAGGATTTTTGTAAGCCACAGACTCATTTATTCAGCAACTCGTGGAAAAAAAGTTGTTAAATACTTTTAATATAATTCCTATCTACTACAATTAGATGATCGTTTTTACTTTGGTTTTCATAGTCACTATTTTGCATTACAATATATATGTTACAGTCATTTTCTTCAGTCAGGCATTTTGTAAAATGTCTGAAATTTTAGGCATTTTATAAAATGGCTAAATGACTAAATACCGAAGTTACTGTAAATTTAAATTCTGCATATGCGCATTTCGACAACTTATGTCTTTTCAGTGCAGATAAAATCTAAACGTTTGGAAGTCCATAAACCCAAAGATGTTTAAACTAAATAGGACGGGCATTATACAAAATGCCTAAAAATTATCAGGCATTCTGTAAAATGACTGAAAATTTTCACTTAAATTATAGAAATTGCCTAAACACTTTTAGTCAATTTCTTTAATGACCTCTAAATATTAATATAACTTTATGTCACAAGAATTAAATAATTTTGTACTTAACATGGAGTGAAAACTTTTCTTGGGTAAAATATACGTTCGTTTTTGAGTTTCCAATTGACAATGGCAGATGAACAAATTATAACGTCTGCAGAAAAATTTACCAACAAATTTAAGTATCATCAAACTCAAGATCTCGAAGAGATGTGCTCCAAAATGTGAAAAATGGTTCTAAGAGAATGCCGTGGATTATTACTATCTGCAAAGCTAAGATTTCAGTTTTTTCATATTTATCAAGTGTGAATCGTATCTTTAACATGGCATTCAGAAAAAAGAAAGGACAAGGGGAAATGTACAACTGCATGTTAGAGAATGTAAGTTCCGCTAATCTGTTTTCACCTGTGAAAGTAATAAAATAATTGAGAACTGAACTGTAATTAAAAAACAACAACAACAACAAAAACAATCCAGGGACAACGGCAACATCGGAAACACAACAAACAGAGACACCGCAGAAAAGAAAAAAGAAAAACAAAGACAGTCACCCAGATGAACACAGACCCAATAAAAACCACGGATGAAATCAGGTGCACTAGTAGAGTAAACGTCTACTGCTTCTTATATGACAACCACAATGTTGAACATGTCCACTCCAGTAGCAAAGTCAAGTCCAGAAGAGGAATAACAAACTTTAGCAGTAAAGGGAAAGATCTGTTTTCATCTGGAGAAACAGTTATTTCATTGGGGTCTACATGATATTTAGTTAAAAAAATGTATGGCATTTAACAAACATTACTATAAAAAAAATTAACACACATGTGTACTTAATGTACAATACTGTGAATTAGGGGAAATAACAAAAAGAACTGGAATATTGGCATGAATTTTGTACACTTCACTGTACAGGGAAATGTTTGGGTGTGATGCTAAAATATGATTGTCTTTATCTTATTTTACACATAATATTCTTGCTTCTTTACAATCAGAGAAAGCATCTCAGTGGACCACGGGAATAAAAACAATGATATACACTTACCTGTCAACTTTCGTTTGCACATTGCACATGATTTTATCGGACCATAACAGTTACGCATGTATCAGGAGTCACATGCATAAGACTTATCATAAGAATTCATTTTTTGCAATACATAAAAAATTAATTTACATTACGTTTTCTTAATTTTCAAGCTTTTTTATATGTTTACACGGGGGAAAGAACTTGAAACTGCTTAATTTATCCAAACTATGACTAGAAATGTAAAAGTACAGCTCATATTGCTTTATATTTGATACATTTCTAATAAATGTATATTTGTTTAATAATGTATTAATATTGTTAAATGCTTATTTTCTTGTGAAATCTGTTTCAGGCATTTTGTTAAATGCCTGGACTTTTTTCTAGGCATTTTATTAAATGCCTGAAAATTTTAGTCATTTTATAGATTACCTGAAATTCATAGGCATTTTATAAAATGCCTAAAATTTTCAGTCATTTAACAAAATGCCTAATTTTAGAAAATGACTGTAACATATATATAGTCATAAATAAATATTGTTCCGATAATAAACGAAATAGTACATGTATTCAATACAGCTATCGGTCCTATATTTATCGTTCTTAGTAGTAATGTAAACTAAATTGGTAGTTCGATAATCCATTTTTTGTCAATGAACAATACACTTTTGTCACCTTTTAATCAAAACAAATCTCAATGGGGTATTAACAAAATTACCGAACAGAATTGTCGTTAGCCAAAGACTTTACGACAAAAAGAAAAGCAGATGCAAAGCCACTGGAAAAATGTCAATGGAAAGTGTCCTGAATTGGTACATGTATTGGGCTAAACCGCTTTCATGGTATGCCAAACCTCCCCTTCCATTCATGTAATGTCCGGTAGCAACTCAAAAACTGCAATTGATATTGAAAGATCGTGGACAGTAAATAGTAATACTTATTCCATTATTATGTAGTTCGGACCAAAACTTCAAATTCGGACCAAAACTTCAAATTTGTCCACAAGGGACACATATTTATTCAAAAACTTTTTCAATGATCGTATGAGACGAAATTACTGAAACCTAGATTATAAGGCTGTCACGGAGATACCTATATCATATGAGAAAGTAAAAATTTTCATAATGTGTGCTAGCGCTTGTATAAAACCATACTCTCCTTTAGCAGGTTAAATTTGAATATTTCTATCCGTGTTATGGAAATTTATAATACAAATTGAAATCGTTATAAATTGAATGTGTCAACTGATGAAGCTTTATAGCCCTTTTCAAAAAGTGTTGTTATCTTTTCCTGGATTTGAACTCTGTCGTCAAATAGAGGTACGAATACTCTTCGCTTCCGGTTATTTCTCGTGCGGTTAGCAAACAATACCCAATTTAAACCCTGAATACAATTTAATTCTAACAAAATTAGTGCAGTGTCACAGTTAACAATGACATGGTAATCTGGACATGAACATTTTTTTAACTGTGTTCAGGAAGAACAACACTTGCCGTGTTGGGTTGATAACCGAAACTGTTTATTTGTATTTAAATGCCGAAACCGAAGGGCGGACTAAATGATTTTTGAAAAAGCCTATTACTCACATTTGTGACTTGCTTTATCGGTAATGATATCTTTTTTGTTCAAAAGGAAGAATTGTTTTTGCAGTATATTGGTGGAAATATTACTATTACAGCATGTCTGTTTATATTGCAAAATTTGAGCTTTTATAAGGGAATGCAATTAACTTGAATTTTCTTGTATTTCGCAAGTGTGACAAAACTTCATCTTATAGCATTATCTTTAGATATATCATAAAAAGGGATTTGATAAGTGTCAAATGAGGAGTTACTTTCATACAAAACCAGAACAACACAAACCGATAATAGATATTTGATCAATATATTATTGAAAATCGATCGGCAGTTGATTATGCTTTTCCCTTTTTTGTGTGAGTTTGAGATACTAACCTTTACATATTCCATCTGCTAGGTAAAAATTAACACAACATCTGGGTAATACATATCCATCCCCAAGCGATTTCCTTGAAAAAATAATTTCAACTACATGTATAACGTTTGATAAGGATATATGACAAAGGGATATACAAAATTTACTTATAAGAATAAGAATGTAAATTCTACGTTTTTTATATTGCTCTGTTGTTGTTATCGTTGTTTGCTGTTTTCTAGATGCTCCCTTTTTAAACCGTTGGTTAACTAATATCGCATGTTAAAAAGGTAATCATTTATGAATCCACTTAAATTCCTTCTTCAAAACAAATTCAATTACTTCCTATATGACTACGGAACACTTTTATTCGTACTACTTGCTTCTGGCAGAAGAAATTGGAATGGTGACCATACTTTTTGATCAGAAAGGTTATTAAGTCCCTCATTTCATTTTTGTTAAAAATCTTGAAATATTTAATTTTTAGAAGATTTTAATGAAAACTAAGGAGTATCTCGCCCTTGCAAAGCTCTGTATTTAGCGGATTTCGGCTTTTTATTTAAGATGTATTCTGTTTTCTGGTTTCCAAATGTTTTGAATCAATTTGCATTGAAGTTGTCTAAATGGCAAAATGCAAAATTAAAACTTAATGTGAATGGACTATTTTGCTATTTATTACCTAGGCTGGGCCAAATCTCCTGCTGGTGGACTGTAACATTGTAAGTACCCAGGGGTTTTTCACCAACCCAGCAACCGGTACTTTGGTGCTGACCAGAAAACCGATTTTATTTGGAAACTTGCAATATCTAAATTTAAGAAATTTTGTTCCAAACTAGGGAATGCTCTTTCCTTAGCTGATTTTGGACCTTTTTTATTAAGATCCTATTGGTAATTGTTCCCTGTCCAGTTTTACACATATCTCGGTAAATGGATTTCGATTTTTTTTATTTAATCTGCACTGTTGAGATATAAATTGTTCAAATGGTCACATGTAGAAATTAAGTTGACTGTGGCTTTGGGTTTTTTTTTATATTTATCACCATTGGCCGATGACTCTTTTGTTTGACTGATAGTCCCAAAGTGCATAAAACAACTCAGTACTCAGGTGCTTACCCGACGACCTATTTTATTTTGAAACTTGCAATATCTAAATTTTAGAAAATATTTCTGAAAACAAAAGCATCTCACTCTTGCATAGCTCTGTCCTGATCGGATTTTGGCTTTTCATTTAGATCTTTTTGTTAATCGTTCTGTATCAAATTTAAAATATTTTTGGGGCATCAGGTCTTCCAAATGTTTCGATTTGATCTGCACTGAAGAGTAATAAGTTGTCAAAATGGTCATATGGAGAAATTAAATTTACTCTTATGTCGATTTAATGATATTTATTACCACCGATCGATGTCTCTTCTGTTTGACTGTTAGTCCCTGACGGCATCATCGAAAAAACCCTTTAGTCAGACCTTCGGTGGTGACCCAAAAACCTTTTCTACTTCGCAACTTGCAAAAACTAAATTAAGAAACTTTTGCTGATAGCCAAAGTATTTCATTCTTGCAGAGCTCTGTTGTCATAGGATTTTGGCTTTTCATTTGGATCTTTTTGTTATTTGTTAACGATCAGATTTTATATATTTTATGGTTTCAATTTCATCTGCACAAAAGTTTACGAAATGTCCATAGGAAGAAATTACAGTTAATGCGACTTCGGTATTTTGCTATTTTCCCACCGCATCCAAGTTTAAAAGCAGAGTCGCTAAGGTGTAGGTCACACCAAAAGACCAAAGATCCAATCGATTTAACAGATAGTTCTAACACTTGGAGTGAGTTTGCGTAACACAGTACTTACAGTAATAATAGAGTTTAGGCATTCTGGATGAGTAAAAAAAAAAACAAAACAAAACCGTAACCATTTGTGCCAATAAGCTTTACATAGGCTGAGATTAAGGGTGGTGAACGAAAAAGTTACTTCTGTGAACTTACAATTTGTAAAGATAGTCTAATTGAGGAATATAATCATTGAAATAAGGATGAGGGTGTAACCAGGGTGAACTGCCAAATATATGTACCATCATGTAAAACTAGTCTTATTGAGGGACATAATACGTTGAAATAAAGACCAGGGTGAAACCAGGTTGCACTGCCTATTATATGTAACATAATGTAAAGATAGTCTAATTGAGGGAACAAATACGTTGAAATAAAGACCAGGGTGAAACCAGGATGAACTGCCAATTAAATGTAACAATATGTAAAGATACTCTAATTCAGGGACATAATACGTTAAAATAAGGATCAGGGTGAAACCAGGGAGAACTGCCTATTATATGTAAGATCATGTATAGATAGTTTTATTAGAGATATTTCACATTCTCACAGTCGTATACGTGTGCAGGATTGGACAAAACAAGATGGTGGATAATATTTGTCCAAAACGGGTAGGCATGAAGAAATGTTCATTTTCTTTTATGTATACGATGTTCTTTGAATAAAATAAAATATTCTTGGGATCAAGAAGGTCTTGTTCAGTTAATGTATGTTTATGACATCGCTAGTATGCACATTTGTATGTTTATTCTTCGATGAAAGACCATTGTGGTATCTCTGCAATTTAGTTTGAAGCGGGTGTTGGAGTGTATTTTCCTCTTTTCACATATTTTAAGACCCCGGTTGTTGGGAAAGGGGCTTTATATTAAGCTCTATTCACTATGGCCGGATTTACTTATCTGTGTGGCATATTTACATAAATATCCCAACTTAAATATTTGTTTACGTGCAGGATTGGACTTGTTATTTTTTTTATCGAAATGGGCAGGATTGGACATAGATTTTGGTTCAGGATTGGAATTAAAAGACCGGCCATAATTTGAAAAACTCTGTGGTTCCTTTTAGTTGCATTAATGGAATTTCAATACAAACTTAAGTGATGTTTTTCAAAGAAACGTAGTCTTGTGTATGCGGCGGAGCATGCCCGTCTCTGAATAACATTAGTAACGAAACTGTATTGTAACACCCTCCATTGGAATAATTGTTACTTTTTCACCGAAATTGTGCAGAGTTGACGTAGATTTCAGTTCAGGATTGGTCTTTTGTTTGATACTTTGTCTTATTTTGTATCAAGAACTAGGGTGAATATTACAACTACTGTTACGTTTCTTTTGTCGATATGTATCTTTTGATGCATTATATTTTAACAAAAGTGTGAAAACATGTCGAGTCTATTCACCAAGCAAGTAATTGTCAGGTATTTATTTTTGTAATTTTGAAATGAATTCTGACCCATTGTCCAAATTGCCAACATCCCACTATTTCACAATACCGATTTTCTTACAATCGATTTGATGAATGCCATGTGTTTGTCTATATGTTGTAATCGTCTAATAGATTAAGACACTAGTGTTTTTTCCGGCAAGCGGATGACGGTGATTTTAAGAGCGCTTTGCCAGTTTAATTAATGTTTGCTGACAATCCCGCATCCATGACCAGAAAAGACCAGGATGTAGCGTTGGTCGACAATCAGGAAAGAATTTGCTAAAACCAGTGTTACGGGCCGTCTTGAACTTACTATGTGGTATGAGTAAAGCTCATTCTTGAAGGCTTCATTGTGACTTCAAGACGAAGAACAACAAAAAAAGCGTTGTTCCTTTGCTTGATTTTACCATGTATTTGTAAAGACCTTGTCTCATGTGCATTTACTCCATATCCTTTCATTCACCATTTATTTAATTAATTTGGGGCTTGAAGTATTCGTTACGGCACCTTCTATAGAGTTAAAAGATTTTTCATTTCGATCCATCAGTTTTCTGCTGATCTTTTATTAAGTCCCCTTCCGGCTCCGGGTGGAGTTATGTCCCTTGGACTTAGAACATTGTGGAAAAATATAGGTTTCCAGATTTTTTTTCTACACCGTTATAGATATTAAGCTAATATTTGCAATGTGAGTCTACTGCTATGAGTTACAGATCAAGTTCGAGTATCGTTTCAGTCCATTGATATTTACGGAGTTATGGGCCTTGGACTCAGAAAATTTTGGTAAAATATAGATTTTCCAGACTTTTTACTAAACCGTTCCGGAAATTAAGCTAGTATTCGCTATGTGAGTCTACCATTTTGAGTTAAAGATCAAGTTTGAGTTTAGTTCAGGTCCATTGATATTTTACGTAGTAATGGGCCTTGGACTTAGAAAATTTTGTTGAAATATAGGTTTTCTGTACTTTTTCTAAACTGTCCACATATCACGCTATCTTTGCTATGTTAGTCAACCACTATGGGTTACACATCAAGTTTGAGTTTGGGTTAGGTCCATTGATTTTTTACGGGGTATGGACTTTGGTCGTAGAAAATTCTGGTAAATTATAGGTTTTCCGGACTTTTTTCTAAACTTTTTCAGATATTGAGCTATTATACGCTATGGGGCCTTGGACTCGGAAAACTTTTTTCTTTAACTAGGTTTGCTGGCATAACAAAGAATCATTCCACCTGTAGGGGACTTCTGTATTGCCGTGCAATACGGTCCACACTTGTTTTGCATATTTCGGCAGCAAAACTTTGTGTTAGGCGGAACAAATAATTTGACAAATCATCCCAATGTACTGAAAGCTTCACTGCACTGTACGATTTTACGTATATTTTTTTAAAAGAAAAAACATTCCCTAAAAACTAATATGTGATGAAATGGACAAAATTAACAGTGGTCGATTGTCAAAACCGATGGACCATTCTTATTAAGTGATGTATAATAGATACATGTCTTGAGTTTAGAAGGTTACTTTGAATTCCAGTTATCAAAGGCCAGCAACATCCAAAACACTCACTATCCCTTCCCTTAACCTTTCAAAGAACCTACGCAGTTTCGATTTATTCCTTCAATGAAGTCGATATTACAGACCGAATTATATGAAGTCAGGAATTTCCCGTCAGTTTTTTCTTTAAAATGTTCACTTACATAGTCCGATAAGCCCATGTGCTTTTGTTTAATTATGACTGTATGCCCAGGATGAAGTGAACGGATTCTTATAATCATAAATTTTGGGATACAGACGGGCGTTACCTTGCTTAAAGCGTACAATCGATCCATGAAGCAGGCACTTGCCAGTGTTCCGGAAACAAAGATGACAAGATGTTACTTGCCATATATTTCAATGGTTGATTTCATGGTAATTGAGTGGATTTAAGTAAGCGACACATCACCTATCTGTGGTGAATACATCTATCTATCTTTAGAAAATCTAAAAGATATTGGGTAAAACCATAATTTCACAGACAAATTGATAAAGCTTAACTTTCAAAGAGGTAACCAGCCACGGCGAGGCTTAGTGATATGATTTTTCAACACGGCATACTATGTCAGGTTTCTAGCCCAAATGCAAGTGGTCATAATGATCAAAGGTCAAAATTGTGCTGTATGCATATATACATATTGCATTTTTTCTATATGCTTACATCTCCTTTCCTATAGGCATCAAAAATGGTCAAGGTCTTAAGCGCAACCGACAACAGACTAAACCTGTAACCGGAGAGTATGAATTTCATAACAAAATTCACCTATCGCCAGACCGGGATTCGATACCGGTAGCCCTAGGACGACAGAACAGTGATCTACCATCTAACAGAGCAGCTAATTGGGGGTGTTACAAACCTGTTTTAGTACTAATGCTTTTATTCATAGACGGGCATGCTCCATAGCATAACGAAAGCTACGTTTTTTTGAAAAACATTACTGAATTTTGTATTGAAATTCCACTAATGCAACTAAAAGGAACCACAAACAGAGTTTTTCTCAAATTATGACCGGTCTTTTAATTCCGATCCTGAACCAATCCTGCACAATTTTGGTAAAAAAAGTAACAAATACAATCCTTCACATAAACAAATATTTAAGTTGGGATATCTATGTAAATATGACACCCAGATAAGCGAATCCGGCCAGAGTGAATAGAGCTTGATATTAAGATTTAATCGAGGCCCCTTTTCCTAACAACTGGGGTCTTAAAATATGTGAAAAGAGGTAAATACACTCAATCATCCGCTTCAAACTAAATCGTAGAGATGCAATGGTCTTTCATCGAAGAATAAACATAAAAATGTGCATACTAGCGATGTCATAAACCGACAATAAACTTAACAAGAGGTTCTTGATCGAAAGAGTATTTTATTTTATTCAAAGAACATCGTATAAATAAAGAAAATAAACATTTCTTCATGCCTACCCGTTTTCGACAAATATTGTCCACCATCTTGTTTTGTCCAATCCTGCACACGTATACGACAGTGATACTTGCCTGTTAAAAAAATTACATTCGTAAGATATGAATGACTGCAATTACTTTGCGCATAGAAATCGGTAAACAGTTACATGTAGCAGTTCCACCCGAAGTTAAAATTGTCATGAAAGTAGTTTGAGATGCTATACTACACATGAAAAATTGTAACTGTAAGTTAATAATATATATTTGTTCACAGTATTTTTATAAAAATGAGAACATCTTGAAGTCACCATGAGGCCTTCAACAAAGAGCAATCACTCCCACTTCAAAGCAAGTTCAAGACGACCCGAGCACCGGTTTTGGCAGAATTCACTTGCTAAATGATGAACAACGCCACATCCATGTATCCTGTTTGTCATGGATGCAGGGTCGTCAACAAGCATAATATATCGGGCAAAGTAGTCTTACAAACCTTTCGGGAGATTTTGAGTTGATTTTTCTTCCGTACTGCGACAGTGTTCTACCAGAAGACTAGGCTCCTTGAGCTAGCCAGCAGTTTAACGGCGAGCACCCCTTGACCCATCTTTCAAAATTACGTATTGTCTTTTCTCTCCTTTCAAGATTGTGGTCATTGAGTTAGTAGTTTACCTGTATTCGGTTTTATTCGTATGTTTCATACTATAGGGAAACGGGACAGATAAAGGGGAGGTTTGGGTACCCATAAACCGGTTCAACCCTACCGCTGGCTTTTGCTATTGCCGGTACCAAGTCCGGCTGTCCCGAGTTCTTCTCGTTGTCTACGTTTGTCTTTTGTCTTATACGTGTTTTTCTTGTGTAGTTCTCTTGCAAATTGTTGCTTGTTATTATAATTTTCAGCCATTGTAGGTGTTTCCTGTTATCCATTTTTAAACATTTACAAACACTGTCACCATTGCCCAACAAAGTGATCAATATACAATACAACATATAAACGATCACAGGGCATTCATCGAGTTGATTGTAAGAAAACTTGGCTACCTCGAAACTGAAACAAGGGTGACCAGGGTGACATGCCAATTATATATAACACAATGTAAAGATAGTCTTCTTGAGGGACATAATACGTTGAATTAAGGATCAGGATTAAACCAAGGTGAACTGCCAATTATATGTAATACAATGTAAAGATAATCTTATTGAGGGATATAATACGTTGAAATAAGGATCATCGTGACACTAGGGTGACCAGCCAATTATATATTACATCATCTAAAGAAAGTCTAATTGAGGGACATTATACATTGAAATAATGCTGAAACAAGGGGGACCAAGTTGACCTGCCAATTATATGCAACACAATGTAAAGATAGTCTTATTGAGGGACATAAACCGTTGAGATAAGGATCATGGTGAAACCGGGGTGACCTGCCAATTATATGTAAAATCATGTAATGATAGTCTTACTGAGAGACATAATAAGTTGAAATAACGATCAGGGTGAAACCAGGATGCGCTGTCAATTATATGTAATTCTAAAATAATAAATAAAAAATCACGGCAATTCATATCTAGCACGAATTGAGACGGTATGACAAAGACAAAACAAATAAACAAAAAATGAACAAGAACACCATATAACTAAAGCACTAGCATTGTGAACTCCTACAAAAACTGAGGTATCATCAGGTGCTCCGGAAGGGTAAGCATGATCTGCTCCACGCGTGGCACCAGTCATACTGCCAGTGGAAAAATCCGGTTTTGTCACAGTCGGTGTCAGTCAGTCCGCTTATAACTCTGGACCTACCCAAAGATATCTATTCTAATCCGTGAAATAGAAACATTGTAACGATCTGTCAAATCATGGTGACGACCGTAAAACTTCTGTGGTGACAATTGCAACAGTGACTGAACATACCCTTGATGTATACGTTTTTGAGACAGTAATTTTGCTCTGTTGACAAAATCGCTGTACAAACTACAGACACGGCATAGCGAATGAGTTTGAAATGTTCACACCATATGCCGGAGATGTGGGAATATTACTGCTCAAAAAAGGGAAGTTCGCGATTGGAAAGTCGAAATCATCACGCCTGTCGTAAAGATTTGTTTTTAGACTCCAGAGTTGTCAATGTAGAGGTATAGGTCCATTTTTTATGCTGATGATGGTGCATCAGTAGTCTCTTTAATTTCGAGTTCATTTGGGTATATAAGATGAAGGTGATCCTTAAATTGAGGATTGTTC
>MJUU01056161.1:105171-115885 GCA_002080025.1 Modiolus philippinarum
ATGAAAGAACATCATCTATATAACGGAAGCTGAAATTAAAGGACTTTGCTAGCTAATTGTCTTTTTTCTGAACTAGCCCTTGTATGAACCTGGCTTCATACGAATAAAAAACAGATCTGCTAAAAGTGGCGCACAATTGGTCCATAGGCCCATAGGTATCCCTATTGTCTGCTGGAAAAATTGCTTTCCAAATTCTACAAATATGTTATCAATCAAGAATTCAAGCATTGCGATGACATCCTGAGTGAACTGCCAATTATATGTAACAATATCTCAAATCAAAGAAGGGCGCTACAAAGGTTTTCTAATGAAAACTAATCAATAGGTTACATCGGCACTTCTTCAACTCTAACACACCTGTTGTTGTATATTGAATTGTTGAAATACCGAAGTTGCATAAAAATTATTAAGGAATGATTCTGGAGAAATTAGCAAGGATCTCGATGTTTGCATAACCAAAAAATACATGGTTAAAGGAGTGAAAGGTGGCTGAAATCAACGATCCTCGTCGATTTAAGGTATTTTTATTCTTTTTAAAGCTTTATATTTTTGTAGTATTCATTAGTTTTGGCGTTGTGCCATTACGAAATCGAACGTAGGGAAATATTATTTGTAAGTGGTTTCTTTCTATTTATTTAAACTCATTGTGATAAAAGCTTTAAATCGATACAGTTTGCGCCGTAAATCGTACTACCAAACGGATGTTTTATCATCCTATATAAGGTCATCATGTCATTAGAAGATGATGCTTGTAGATCTTAAATATCTTTAATACCACCAGTCTCTTGTGGGGATTAACATTGATATTACTTACGTTTTGTGGCGATCTTGTTAAAACATATTCATTTTATGCATTTTTCTCATGCTTACTACTAAAATATAATGTGCTACCTCTCAATTAACATGTTTTTGGCTTTTTGTATTTTTGAATTCTAGACTATCTTTACTTTCTTACACAAATTATATTGTTAGCTTACCGGTCGTAGCAATTGCTACTTTGGCTGAACACTTTATGAAGTATCATTAATACAAAAATCCTAACAGCTTCCATCTCAATAGAATAATGAATATGCTGTACGCCCAACTGATGTAAAAAGTATGTAAATGCAATCAAAATAAATCAATTTATTTTACGGAAGGAAACAATATTTCTACAAATCCAATGAATTGAATAACTTTTTACTGGACTTAATATAAATTTCGGGAAACATTTTAATTCAACATAATTACACCTACAGATGAATGAGAAAAATCCAAAATTAAAGTTATCTGTGAATTTTGTTGGAGTTAGTCATTTTGATAGTTTTGATAACTTTACAATGCATTTTGATTACGGGTTAACCAGTTTGGTGATAAACTGAAAATAGACGGAGGCTTTTTTCAATTCCGCGGGTCCTGAAAATGATAAGTACTCAAAAAGATCTTCCGCATTCCAAAAATAAAAAAAGGAGTCTCCAATTCTTGGTGTTGATTGGGGCAAAAAGGGAAATATATTGAAATAAGTTAAATGTTTATAGGTCCACCTAATTCTATGAAGGGTCAAATTATCGCACTAGAGTAACGTTGTTGAAATCAGATTTACAATAAATCGAATTGTTAGATGATACCGTTTTATATCTTAAAATATTTAATTTTATTTTCCACCAATCTTAAGAACTGCAGCGCTCAAATTCTGAATACAACATTAGGTTCAAAACTGGAACACGTCAAAATGACCATATATGTGAAAAAAGGCAGGATTCAACCGATTGAAAAAACAGGGCATGTAGCTAAATAAGAAATCAGGGCTTGGAACATAAATAAAGAGCCATTGGGCAATCAAAGTTGCATACAAAAATATCCAGCTAAAATCTTTTAACAATGGAACCCCCCCCCAAAAAAAAAATCAAATTATTGATGTATGATTCATTTAAACGAGGCCAGCCTTATGCATTGCATTCAATAAAAACACGACGATAAATCTCAAGGTCAGATATAGCTTCTCTATATTTAAACCAAAAAAGATCATAAGTTAAATTATGAAATTTTCTAGGGTATGAATTATCATTCCAATAAAATTATCAATTGTTAATATTTACAGTCTCTTTCCAAGGGTTTTGATATACACCCGACTTCAACATAAAAGTGTTGATTCGTGCATTCTACATATTCCAACATTTTTATATCTAGAGTAAAATATTAAGAATTTCATGTAAAAGAATGGATAACAGAAAACACCTACAATGGCTGAAAATTATAATTATATACCACAATCTGCCCTGGAACTATACAGGAAAAACGAGTATAAGACAAAAGACAAACGTAGACAACGATAGGAACTGGGGACAGTCGGACTTAGTACCGACCATAGAAAAAACCCAGCTGTAGGGTTAAACCGGCTTATGGGTTTATGTTTGAATAGGTGGAATTATTGTATTAACATTTAACAACAAATGCAAAAGGGTTAAGAATTTAACTTCAGAATTTAAGAATTGGAAAGAATTTTGCAGATAAATCAAAACAACGGCAGTAGAATACCGAAGGAACAAAGCACAAGATTACATAAATCAAAGCTCAGGGACAAGGCAAAATCAAGAACACCAGAAGACAGAAGACCAAAGACATTACATGCCCACAAAACACACAACCACTACATATACAACACAAAAAACTAAAGCACTAACAGTGTGAACTCTAAAAAAAAACAGAGTCACATCAGGTGATCCGGAAGGGTAAGCATATCCTGCTCTGTATACAGCACCCGTCACACTGGCAGTGGGTCAATCAAGGGTAAAGTCAAAACCGGTAATGTCAAATCCGGGAAAACATGAATCTAGCTGAAAATGTCAGTTTTCATTTGTGACACTGACATTTCATATCTATCTATGATGTCGTGGTGACGGCCATAGAATTTCTGAAGGGACGAAAGTACCAAGGGCTGAACATATCCCTGACTCAGCAGTTTTTNCAGTGCTTTTGCTCTTTCCACAAAGTCACTGTATGAACTGCACGCTCTACAGTAACGAATTAATTGTGAAATATACACTCCATATGCTTGGGAGGTAGGTATATTGCTGCAGAGAAAGGGAAAGTTCACAACTGGAAAAACAAAATCATCATGTTTGTCATATAGCCTAGATTTCAGACGTCCATGTTCGTCAATGTATAAAAAAAGGTCAAGGTATGAAGCAGAATTTGGTGTATCGGTTGTCTCTTTAATTTCAAGTTCACTTGGGTAGATGCAATGTAAATATTCTTTAAATCTTGGGTTATTAAAAGAAAGTACATCGTCTATATATCTGAAGATGAAATTTAAAGTCTGGGCTAGTTGTTTTTCTTTTTGTTGTATTGGCCCTTGTAAAAACTTTGCTTCATACGAAAAAAGAAAAGTTCAGCTAAAAGTGGCACACAATTTGTTTTCGTTGAAATTCCTATTGTCTGTTGAAAAACGCGGCCTCTACATTCAACAAAAATGTTGTCGATCAAAAATTCATGCATTTTTACCACGTCATTTTCACTGTATTTCCTGTTTGACTCAGTATGGTTCTTAACAAAATATGTTTTATCTTTTCCTATTACCAATTATGTCTTTATTGGAGACAATCTAATAAATAAGTATTATCCTTCAATAATATTCAAAATCAATTACTAGTATGTTGATATAACTATAGAATTAACAGATTTCCTTTTTCATAAATCAAAGTATCCACTTTTGTCTCAGATATTCTGAATTATAGATAAACAATTGTTCCAGTGACAAAACAAATATTAGGGGCTTCAAATACAAGATCTTCAAACAACACAGTAGGAAATAAAGCTTTTCCCAGCAGGGAGTGGGGGGGGGGCATATAGAATGGACTACAAAAGAAGGTAGTCGAATCTAAAAGTGTTAACATGTTCAGGAACGCATTTAACAGGCATTTCAAGAACTACCCAGTGAAATGTGTCCACGACTTTTATGGACCGGAAGCGGCGACAAATATTTACTCAATTGAGACGGATCAAAGAGGCTTTCCTATATTTACGGTTGGGCATAGATATGGAATATTCGTAATTTCTGACCCAAAAATTGAAGTTTGAAAGTATTACGCACTAAAGTGTGTGAATGAAAGTATAATATTTTCCTTTAAACATTGTTTTCTAACAGGGAAGTACGAAAGTCTGATTCTGCGAATCTGTTAGACCACTCGCTCGACCCGTTCCGAAACTCACTTTTTGGTGAAAACGGAATATTTTTTAGATCAAATATTGTGTGAACAAATGTTTCCTAAAATACAAATGTCGATGCCTATTGTGTACACAAATGATTTTAGTGATAATTTAATTTATATCTAATGGATAATTTGAATTTTTGGAAACAAAACAGCCCTTAAATATCTCAGGCATTCTCAACAAAAAACATTCAATATTTATGACCAAGAGTATATTAGATCACAACGACAAGGTAACAAGATAACAAGATAATACAAAATGGCAAAAGAGCAAGTACATACAATGTTAGTTAGAAGCTGAATCAAATTCTGTCGAAACAACGGCAGTAGAATACCGAAGGAACAAAGGGGTGAAATTCATAAAAATCGAAGTCCAAAGACAGGGCAAAAACGAGAACACAGAAAACAATGACGTTAGACACAAAAACAATAACGTTAAACAGATACAAAGCACAGAAACAGAAATAACAAAGGCACTCACAGTGTGAACTCCAGTGAAACTGAGAGTGACATCAGGTGCTCCGGAAGGGTAAGCATGTCCTGCTCTGTTAACAGCACCCGTCACACTGTGAGTGATTCAATCCGGGAAAATGTCAAAATCGGTAGTCAAATCCGGGAAGACGTGAATCTAGCTGAATCTAGTCGAAATGTGCATATGCAGAAACAAAATTCACAGTAACTTCGGTATTTTGTTATTTATTACCACTGGGTCGATGCCACTGCTGGTGGAATACAAGTCCCCGAGGGTATTCAGCAACCCAGTATTAAGTACATCAGTACTGACCAGAAAACCGATTTTATTTGAAAACTTGCCACATCAAAATTTACTAATTTTATGTTCAAACCTAAGGAGTACATTCCTCTTGTGTAGCCATGTCATTAGCTGATCTTGCCTTTCCTGTTTGGATCCTATTAGAAATCTGTTATATATCAACTTGAACATATATTTCGTTGATTTCCAAGTGTTTTTATTTAATCTGCACTAAAGAGACATAAATTTTCAAAATGCGCATAAGCAGGAACTAAGTTCATAGTGATTTAGGAATTTTTGTTATTTCCTAAGGAGAATGTTTTTTTTTTTAATTCTAGAAAACAAGCTTTCCCTTTTTAATCGTATAGTTTTCTTCTGGAAAACCTAGAGTTTTATAGCTGTCTTGAAACTTCCTCTTTTGTTAAGTGGAAGAAAACTTGAGGTTTTCTTACAATAGATTGTATATCTGTCTCCCCCGCGACGAAAGTAGCGGAAGGCATGCAAAGTATGACGACGGCAACGGTGACGGCGGCGTTAACTTTTCCTATATACAGGATATTTTGAAAACCCTTTGATGTAGGAACATCATATTGGGTCCAGTAGTAATACTTATAAAGTGCTTCCTTGACCTCAATTGCACGGTTCAGTGAACCCGTTAAGTTTCTCTGCTTAAGTTATTTTCTCAATAACTAGAAGTGGTACGTTGATAATATGTAGTATGTAGGTTGGTCTTGGGTAGTACATGTCAGTCTGGCATATGAATTTTACCCTTGACCTTAATTTCACGGTCTAGTGGCCACGGTAAGTTTTTCTGCATAAATTTATTTTTCAATAACTATAAGTATGTAGGTTGAAAATATTTGGTATGTAGGTTCATCTTGGTTAGTACATGTCAATCTGAGATATGACTTTTGTAATTAACTTCCATTTTACGGTTTGGTAGCCACGTTAGTCCATTTTTCAATAAATATAAGTTGTTAGTTGATAATATTTAGAATGTAGGCTGGTCTTGGATCGTACGTGTCAGTCTTGTAGGTAACTTTTGTATTTGACCTCATTTTCACGGTTTAGTTGCCATGTTAACTTTGTCTAGTTAAGTCCATTTCTCAATAACTATAAGTGGTAGGATGATAATATTTGGTATGCAGCTTGGTCTTGGGTAGTACATATGAATTTTGTCCTTGACCTCAATTTCGAAGTCTAGTGATGATGTTAATTTTGCCTGATTAAGTCCATTAGCCATTAACTATAAATTGTAGGTCGATTATATTAAGTATGTAGGTTGGTTTTGGGAAGTACACAATGGTCTGCTATATGGCCTTTATCGGTGACCTAAATTTCACAGTCTAGTGAGCACTTTCAGTTTTCTGATATGTTCATTTAGATTTCACATCAATTTAGAGGCCAAGCAGGATGGCCGAGAAAAAATCTTTTTTATAATCATCTTATATGGCTTAGTTCTTAATGTCGTCTTTTTTGTTTCCGTCCATTGTGGCTGTCTCACGTCCTTGTGTTGTCCTTGTTTTTCTCTGTTACCGTTTTTGCCATGTCTTTGGACTTCGATTTTTGTAATCATCACTTCCTTTGTTCCTTCGGTATTCTACTGCCGTTGTTTCTTATATACAGCAATTGGTAAATGTGTATCTATCATAGAAAAAATCAAAGGTGTGCTTACTAGCTTGTTACTTGTAAACCTCTTCTAAAAATGAGTAAATTACATCAGTCCATTATACTAAATGCAGTCCTTACTTACACTACACATAGATGACATGAACTTTGTTCAACAGTATTTTAAGAACATTGTGTTTGTTGCCGTTAATTTAATTAATTTCTGAAATTGTTGCAGGTGTTTATGTTTTGTCGAGATCAATCTATGTCCATTGGAAATTAAATCCACTGCTTGCTGAGAAATTTGATTAAGCAAACTGAATATATCGTCAGTGAGAAATAATCCAGTTTATTAATGTGCTACTAATATAGTTAAATGTATTTGGACTTAATTAGTTTTCTGTTTTTTTTTAACCTTTGATTAACTCCATTAATACAAATTAATCCAAATTTTGTCACTTCTGAATGCAATTAATCTATCTATTCCAACATGAATTTCTTGATATTTTACTCTAGATTTTAAAATGCTGAAATCGGTAGAATGAAACGTTCAGATATATTTATCTTTCGTTTTCAAAAACTTTTAACCATGTGAGTAGCACATTGATAGACTGAATTATTTCAAGATTATCACTTTGATTGAAAATTTATTTAGATAGCACTTTTATACTGCAGACAAAATCCCTGATCCAGCACAACGAATGTGTTGTGAAATATAGACACCATATGGCATATTTTAGGGCATTAGTTCCCAACAATAGGAAGTTCATTATTGGAAAGTCGCAATCTTCTCACATATCGTAAAGTTATCTCTTCAGCCTTTCAGAGTTCTCAATATAACAGGTTGAAGTCCACATATGATGCTGATGATTCTCCCTAATTTAGAATTCATTGTGCTATTTAAGATGCAGGTAACAAACAGAGGATAACATCTACAATGGCCGAAAACGAAAATGACATGCAACAATTAACAAGCAAACTGAACTACAAAAGTACTAATGAAGACAAGAGACAAACATAAGTAATGATAAGATCTTGGAACAGCCGGACCTGGTATTAACAAAAGCCAGCATTAGGATTAAACTTGTTAATGGGTACCCAAACATTCCTTTTCTCTATCCCGTTTCCATATAGTATAATAAACATACGCATAAAACCCGATACAGGTGGACTACTAACTCTATGACCAATATTTAGAATTAAAAATACTAAGTATATGACAAAACGTAATTTAGAAAGACAGGTCAAAGAGTGCTCGCCGCGAAACTATCGGTAAGTTAAATGAACTTAGTCTGCTGGGAAAAAAAAAAATGTCGCACTGCGGAAGGAAAATCAAACTGAAAACTTCCCGAAAATTTTGGTAGTTTAAAAGAGCCGTCATGTATTTTAGTAGACATCGGCAGTAGTTGTGAAAGGCCAGTTATTGTGTAACATCTTCAGGTCACTGGATTTCAAAGCCAGTTTAACGGATTTGTGTAGAATATCCCGTCGATATCTACTATAACGTAAAGAATGTAATTTACAATATTTCCATTAAATAGAGGATGAGAAATGCTGTTTGAGAGTAACGTCATATTTAAATTTCAAATGTTCATATCTTCCGTAAAACTTCTTAAATATTTAATACGTTATGAAATCTGTAATCTTCTTGTAAAAGTTTCGATGTGACAGTAATGTACGCTAATTAAAATTGTCAAGAGTAAAAAATTAAAGATTGTCGACTTTATAACCACTATCTATTTAAATGAAAAATATTGGCTAATTAATGTCCTTTCTAAACTGGCCATCGCATGAGCCTGGCTTCACACGAATAAAAGAATAAATCGGCGCACAATCAGTCAAACATGTTGTCAATTAAGAATTCAAGTATTTTGATGACATCGTTCTTTTCATATGTTTTATCGGGATTAGTGCTACGTTTAACAAAATATGCCCATTTTGCCTACGACCAAATATGAATATCATTTTCTCTCTTTTAGGTACAGGAAGACTGATGCAATATACCCCTGATAAGTATTCATCTAATGTTTAAACAATTTTTAAATGATAAGGTTAAGTTCTAGAAAGATATTCTAGCATATCTTTAGAGTTTTTCAGAATCAACATTTGATTTACACCACTTGTTTAGTTTACTTTGTCACTTTATTTTTAATTCAGTAAGTAATGAGGTCACGAACTAAATTAGAGCTTTTGTTAAACATTTGGCAAACCAAGCAATGTATCTGTTTGTTTATGTAGCTCTGGAGTCTAAAGGTAGAATGCAACATGTTTTTGTCCTCACTTGTATTGATACAAAAGGACGACAATACTGCTCACGTGTTTTAGTTCATTTTTTTAATGAACTTGTTGTGAAAGGGATACGGAAAAAATACTTTGGAGCTTTCTTTATATTTTGAATAACTATTTTGTTAAATTTGTAGATGCATGAACTAACTGAGCAAGTATAAGACAAAAATGACTGAATTCTTCCACGAAGAAAAGAATGAAAAAAATAGCAGGAAACACCTATAATGGCACATTCACATGCCACAATGTTACAAGGAACTGCGAGAGAGAAAAAAGTAAATAAAGGAAAAAAGACGTAAACAACGATAGGAACTCGGTACAGTCGGACTTGATACAGGCACCAGCAAAAGCCTGAGGTAGAGTAAAACCAATTTACGGATACCCAAACCTTAACATAATAGTCAAAAGAAACGACAATGTCTGTTTCGCATTCTCAACTGCTTCTCAACTGAGCGTACTATAAATTGTTCATGTCTTTGGAATAACATGTCCTTTTACAGTCAATTGGTAACTTAATAAAAAAAGAATATTTTTAAACAGGGTAACTTACTATATTATTGTAATTGCTGTTATCATTGATAATATTATTATAAGTTTTTCGTTATCCCCCTTTAAGATTTTACTATACAAAAGAAATGCTGTTATCTATATTTGTGCTGTATTGCCTAATTGAAGCAGTGTTTTTAAAACCCATTATACTCAAGTAGTTTTAAAATGAAATATGTTTATGTTTAGTTTTACTATATATCAATAACCCACACATTTGCCGAAAGAAAAGACAAATTTTTAGATTAAGGGCTTGCTATATGGTGTGAGGTTCCTCACTGTGTTGAAGACCGTACATTGACCCCCTAGATGCTTTGTTTTGGGGTCGTTTTAACCTGGATATGGGATGTTGTCTCCTTGATATTTACCCCATTTCCTTTCTTTTTCATAGGTATTGCTTTATTCTATATTTCAAAGAAAAAGTGACACTTATAGGCTTCATTATAAAACAATTATGTGCTAATATACTTCAAGAAACAATTTTGAAAAGTTTCACCGTAAGATTTTTGATATACAGTTAATAGAAATTCTGTTAAGAAATCACCATCAGGCGTATACTACTGTACTATATATCAATAAGAAACAGTATAAAGTAGCCCCAAATTGCTAAACTGCTTTTTAGAAACTTGTAGACCTAAATACCAAATAATAAATATCATAAGCACGTAAGTGTTGATTTGCAGTACAAAAGAAATTAGATTGCCAAAACAATGCTGTTATTAGAGCTTTGTTCAATTTCTTTAACACGAAAATCTTATTATTCAATTTTCTTCAAAAGCTGAAAAATTAAAGATCACCCACACATATGACTTATGTCAAAATTGTATAAAAAATCACCGAACTATTTTTCACAATGTTAGGAAAACTGCATAAAAAGGCATAAATTTCCTTTAAATTGAACGTCAAGTTTAAATACTTACATCCCTTGCCAAATATCTGACTTTCATTACTCTTAATATTTTTTAAGATTCCTTTCAAAACCTTGAAGTTTTAATGCAGGCATTATGAAGTGTTTTCTGTATGGACAATACAAGAGTTTGTCTTTTATTGCAGTGTGGAGTTGGTAAAACAATTCCCCGTGGTAGTGATGCATGCTCTTTATTTTTCTTAGATATGGTGTACTTGTACATGAGATAATATATCATGTGTACACTTTGTTCAATTACTATTATCTAAATTTATGTAAATTCTAAAACCTAAGGATTTATCATTAACTCCCTCCATCGTAGTTTTGTCCTTGGCTATATTTGATATTACTGATTATTCGGATTTCGTTTGGTTTAATGCATTTTAAATATCTTTTGAAATTATGGATTTCCTTTGTTTGGGTTCT
>MJUU01056161.1:140741-151436 GCA_002080025.1 Modiolus philippinarum
GTAAAAAAGTGAATAAATCAATGGAAACAAACCACATCCAATAACCCAAATATCAAGAAACTAAAATTTTATAAGAAGACAAGGACAAGCCAATGACATTCCAGTACATTCAAGAGCCTTTATACTTTCCACATCTGTACAGATGGCCTCTCTTAAATCTTTTAACTAATTCATATCTTATTTAATTTTATAAAGTTCCAATCATAAATAAGAGAGAGCTTCTTCCAGTAATTTTGATCTTAATTTGTGAGCTCACTTGAAATACCCCCAATCTCAAATAAACAGGTACACAGTACAAATACAATAATACCAAAATTGCATTATGAACAGTAAATTTCCTTATGCTGTTCACATGTTTCAAGGAGGTACCTTTGTACACTATTTCAAGGAGTTACTTCTGTACACAAGTTTCAAGGAATAACCTCTGTACACGTTTCAAGGCATTACCTCTGTTCACGTGTTTCAATGAGTTACCTCTGTACATGTTTCAAGGAGTTACCTCTGTACACGAGTTTCAAGGAATAACCTCTGTACACGTTTCAAAGAGTTACCTCTGTTCAGGTGTTTCAAAGAATTACCTCTGTACGTGTTTCAAGGAGTTACTTCTGTTCACGTGTTTCAAGGAGTTACCTCTGTACACGAGTTTCAAGGAGTTACCTCTGTACATATGTTTCTATGGGTTACCTCTGTATGTGCATGTTTCAAGGAGTTACCTCTGTACACAAGTTTCAAGGAGTAACCTCTGTACATGTGCTTCAAGGAGTTACCTCTTTACACGTGTTTCAAGGAGTTACAATTCAAAGTTAAGCTTTAGACCAGATATCAACTCATTACTAAATACATACAAGCTGAGAAATCTTTGACGAAAGGTATCCCAGATGGATGGACAGAAAGACAGACCCTCAAAAGGTATTCAACTACTTTAAATATGGTAAACTATGCTTTCCCCTAGTGGCAATCTTACATGCCTTATGAACGTAGTAATAAATTGTTAAAGAAAATTAAGGACCACAGTGATCATTTGTTTATAAGTCATCAAGCTTTTCTTCAAAAATGATCTTAGAATGAATTTCCAATAGGGTCCAATGTTAAACTACTTTCAATGCTGGGTGCATGTTGGATGACATGCAGACTTCCCCTATACATTTGTCAAAAGGAACCAACAAGGACTGTTGTCATAAAGTTTGGTTCATATCAACGTTGTGATTTCGTAGATCTTTGAATGTCTTTTCCTGTAAGATCTATGTTTCCGACTTGCAACAATCCTTGAGAGGGTGTGAACTTTAGGACATATTCTTAAAGTGGACCACCAAAGGACTATTGTGACTGCGTTAAGTTCCAACTGGCACTGTTTATTTAGGAAATCTTTGAATGAAAAGTTTATGATGGTAAACCAACTTATGGCAAAAGCTCATAAGGACTATTTCATGATAAGATAGTACTAAAAAAACAAACAAAAATTGACCTTGACCTCAGTATGGTTCTGTCTCCTGTTAGATGTAAGCATGTGACCAAGTTCAGTATTATCTTATATAGGATTAAACACTCATTTTTAGGAAATTATCTATGTATAAACTCCGGCAGCTCACTCACAAACTGAATAGAGTCCGAAGGACTTTATGTAAAGTTTGTGAGTGAGCTGCTGGAGTTTATACATACAAAATTTCCTAAAAATCAGTGTTTAATCCTTATAATTCCAATTTTGCACGTAAAAAACAGAGTAATCCATGTTAACTTAGTAGTAAGTCTTCCACGGAAGACATGTGTCGCCTGCGTAATAACACTAAAAGTAAGTTACGTCAAACAGGAAGTGGGCATGCAAGAGATCTCAGACCCTCTTACACATTATAGGTCCCCATACTGATACTCCATGCCAAATTGCAGAAGGCAGGGATATGTGGTGTCTGAGAAAAACGTGACAGAAATTTTTAATACTCGAAAAATATTCTAAGTTCAGTCAAACAGGAAGTGGGCATGCAAGAGATTCAAAACTCTATTACACGGTATAGGTCCCCATACTGATAATCCATGCTAAATTACAGAAGGCTGGGAATTGTGGTTCCTGAGTAAAATGTGACAGAAATTTTTTGGGACACCAATCGACAAAAATATCCTAAGTACCGCCAAACAGGAAGTAGGCATGCAAGAGATCCGAAACTCTATTACACGGTAAAGGTCCCCATACTGATACTCCATGCCAAATTGCAGAAAGCTCGGATACATAGTTCCTGAGAAAACTGTGACAGAAATTTTTGTGACGCCGACGCAGACGAAAATGACGATGACGGATAGTGATCCCTATGTCGCCACTGCGTGAACGCAGGCGACACAATGACGTCTTTATTTGCTGCACTATATTTTTGTGGAGCGGATTAATGGGCAAACGGAAATATCGAAAAAAAATATATTCATGACGTTGACCAATGAAAATGAACGTTACAATTACATTTGGAATTATTACAGAATATTCATTCTTCCCGAAACATTTATTTCCAAAGTAAGACGACAGAGTTAAGATGAGCTCACTGACAGTAAATCCCAATCAGAATAGATTTTTATGAATCAACAACCGTACCAATGATGAAATATTACAAATGTCATGACATCACAATGTTATGTAAGTTAGAAGAGATGGTGACTTTACTTCTACATTCAAGGTTTCAGGACATTGAAAATCATATTTTACAGAAGAAATAGCTAAGTACATCCCATCATTGTCAACGTTTAGTATATCTTTCACTCATATAAGAAATCTTGCATCTTATTCTCTTGTTTTGCTGTGCTTCACCCGAGAAAAGAATTATTTCCTACATTCATGACAGATAACCTGATCTTTGATCTTCACTCATGTAAGAGGCTATTAATCTTAAAATAAAAGATAGCCAAGTATATTTACATGTTATTTTTACACTGGTGCCTTGGCAATCATTCAAATAATGACAAAATGAATAAGGCACATATACAGAATATGTACTCGGAGACTTAAGTGATAAACAGAATATCCTAGATTATTACATAGATCATGGTGATTTATTATAGGATTAAACACTGTTTTAAAGGAATTTATTGGAGTATAAACAGGACCAAGTCACTCACAAACAAATAAAAGTCCGAAGGACTTATATGATATGTTTGTGAGTGTCTTGGTCCCGTTTATACTCCAATAAATTCCTTTCAAACGGTGTTTAATTCTTATAATTCTTTTAATTTGATGATAAGTAATTAAATTCTTACTTTTATAATGCCAATCACACGTTTTTGTTCTACCTGATTCATTCGGCCTATGAATTTAAATGTAGTTCGGTCAATGTTGTCTATCGAAAAAATAAACGACTTCAGAAATTGCTACCGGAAGTAATTTCAACAAATCATATCAGCGTATTTCTTATTATGCAAATCATAAAAGAATTTTTGAGTTTTCTCAGTTAAATAAATGTCATAATGTCAACAGTGAAAATAAAGTATTGTTCCGCACTCCTGAGATTATTATTTACATTCAGGATGGTCAATTAGATATACTATAAGTATTTAATTTGTCAATTACTGGTCAAACTTTTAAAATTTGGTAATATAATGACTATTCCAATGTACCCAAGATTTGAAACAATGAAGTATAACGACCTACAGGAACATCTATAAGACTTGCTATAGTTTGTAGAGCCATCTCTCTTAATTCTGTTGGTGCTTGCTTTACCATCCTGCCTATAGTGTGTAAACCATCGACAAACTGGTTCCCTGTAACAATAAAAGTAATCATTACACTTGAACATATGGGTAATTGATTACTGTTTAATATCAACTCTAAAACATGCATGTTTGTGTACATATTATATATACACAAATTATTATTATATATGTATTATATGTGTATTATATATACATATGTGCATACATAGTCTACAAAATGAATTTTTGATCATGAAAATTCAATGTTCATATTCTACACTTTTTTTTAAGGTTTATTTATTTATGTATAGGAACCACCCTCACAATTCACAGTTACAGAAACTGAGGAATTGCTGGTTCAGTGATTGTATTTTAATGGTGTAAGAACTATCAATTTTCAACAAATGATGTAACATTATTTACCTTCTTGACACATGAAAATATTTTAGTGTATGCTCTACCAACAATGCTTTAGTTTCTAAAACTAAATTTGTTACAATAAAATCTATGATTTATGCCCTCAAATTCGCATATAGCACATGACTATCTCTCAATTGTCTCTATCTTACCAAGTTTATCTAGAGCTAATTTTCCCTCTGTTGTCTTGGCGATAAATCCAACGGTTTGTACTGATATACTACACAATGACCTGTCATTGGAGGAGAGATTACTGAGAAACAGGTCAACAAATGTCTTGTTCTCACTGCAGACTTCTTTTGGATAAAAATGTGCCACGCCACCAAAGAATTTGATAAATCCTGCAAAAAGAAAATATTATTACAGCTCAAGAACATTCTAAAAAATTCATTAGATCTTATTTGAATTCTGTTAATTAAGATTGTAAATCATTTCATTATAAATATCATTCACAACAATATCAAACTATAGACATCCTATCAATTCTTCAAAATATTTGTATGGGGGAACATGTAATAACATTAAACCTAACAGTATAATAGCTAAAGTCCAACAGACAAAGCAGGAGGAAAACCATGAGAAAAACTGTCAACCACAATGGTCCTGACTTGGTTCTGGCATTTCAAAAGAGATGCAATATTAGAATGTTACTTTGCATGCATAAAAATCCCTACACCTTATGTGCACCTAGTTATTTTTCTGGTAAGTAGTCGAGTATTTAACTGGCTATTTGCAAACAGGAAATAGTCATCAGATAAATTGGGAAAATCACTTACACCATGCTTCATACCAAATATCAAGCTATTTTCACTTGCACAAGCCAAGAAATCTTTGACAAAAAATTTTTGACAGACAAATAGAAATTTAGACAGACTGTAGGGCACTTGGTCACCTGCATCTCAATGTGGGTCCCTAATAAAGGGATGGTAGTACCGTACAAGAATGTCATACCTGGCAAAAGTAATCCACCCATTGGATCTGAGGCACATGTTGACATAAGATTTTCAAACTGTTTTATAACACCAGATCTGTCGAGGAATATTAACCCATGTTCTACTAGTGTTAGATCTGACAGTAACTCTAGACAGTTTAACTGGGTAAGGACATCGTCTTTATAGACTTCATTCAATAGATGTTGTAGTAACCCCGTCTCCTGTGTCCTCTGTAGAGTTGACTCTGACAGCTTACATACGCTCACAAGCATCTGAAATACACATGATACATATGTCATTGGATACTGAATATCAGATTCATATGTTCTATATAAGTTTATGGGCAATTTGTATGAATTTCCTTTGATCTACAGTGACTGATATATGGAATATAGGACATTTTGTTTTTGATACGGACTTTATCACTGCCAGTATCAAGTGGGCCGGCTAGGGCAAGCTTGATGTGTTACGCCGTGATAAAGTCCGTACAAAAACAAACTATCCTATATTTCTTTTATTGGTAATTCACAAAATGATACATAGAACTCTATACCTTTAAGACAAACGTCAAGGTCAAAGGTCACCAATCATGGTTCATGACAAATCGTCTTGAAGTGATCTATCTACATGCAAAATATCAAAAGCCTATCTCAAAAGACGAAAAAGTTATAGCCCGGACACGACTTGTCATTATAAAAGCAAAAATCTGACCTTGACGACAAAAGTCAAGGTCAAAAGTCACCAATCATTGTTCATGACACATCGTCTTGAATTGATCTTTCTACATGCAAAATATCAAAAGCCTATCTCAAAAGACAAAAAAGTTATAGTCCGGACACAACTTGTCATTATAAAAGCAAAAATCTGACCTTGCGACAAAGGTCGAGGTCAAAGGTCACCAATCATTGTTCATGACACATCATCTTGAAGTGATCTATCTACAATGCAAAATCTCAAAACCTATCTCAAAAGACAGTTATAGCCCGGACACAACTTTGTTACTGATGGACGGATGGACGGAGCGATTACTATAGGGCGTCTGCCACTATGTGGCGGGGCCCTAATTACTGATAAAATTTGAATATCACGAAATTATCGGGTCACTGTCAAGACGTCACATACGCGTGCGGTTTGCTATGCTGACCTCATGTTTTGGTATTGAATGAAGAATATGAAAAAGAAAGGAAATGGGGTAAAATGTCAAGGAGACAACATCTCATATCCAGGTTAAAACGACCCAAACAAAGCATCTAGGGGTCACCGTACAGTCTTCAACACAGTGAGGAACCTCACACCATATAGCAAGCCCTAAATGGCCCCCAAAAAGGAAAAAAAGTGAATAAATCAATGGAAACAAACCACATCCAATAACCCAAATATCAAGAAACTAAAATTTCATAAGAAGATACAGACAAGCCAGTCACCAACATATTCCTGACTTGGGACAGGCGCAAACATTGCGGTGGGGTTAAATGTATATAAATTATACCAATAAATAATAGATTAACAGTGCTTAAATAGAAATTTCAGCTTATTTCAATTTATTATAGAGTTTCATTCATCCTAATGTGAAATACCGATAAAAGAAATATTGGACATTTTGTTTTTGATACAGACTTAATCACGGTGTAATGCATCAAGCTTGCCCTAACAGGCTCACTTAATACTTGCCATGATAAAGGCCGTATCAAAAACAAAATTTCCTTTATTTCATATATACATTTCAGCTATCAGCTGAGAGGGTCTGCAAGTCTAGTCATGCAACACCAAGAAATAATGATAACAGCTGCAATTCTAAAATGTTTCCCGCAAAATGTGACGCCTGAGGATTGTGATTTAACTTTAGTTTTTTTTTGAACGTCATATATTATTGAACAAATTCAACGTCACAGCACAATTTTCCCACCCGAAATTGAAGGAGACTTACGGACCCTAGTGTGAATACATGAGGTCATTATCCTATATGACTGTTGAAAAAGTCATTATTACTGTAATAAACAAAATTGTTTTATTACAATAATTACTTTACCCGAAGTCACATCTTTCTTTTCAACTATGAAAATGATTTCATCCATTTAAAATGGGAAGATAGTGAATTATATTATTGATTTTTTCAATATGACAATCCAATAAAATTAATATGGATCCTTAGATTTACATATATTATATCTTTATGAATGAAATTATAAATTGCAAACAAATCGAAAAGTTAAGGAGCCTCGCAGGACTTTCAGTCAGGCAAATTAGAAAAAGCTGAACGACCGAAAATAAATTTACACGACCTACAGTTTCATACATATTGGAGATGTCAATTTTTTACCTGACAGTCGATCCTGTTGGCTATTTTGCCAGACTGACTGAAGTTTTGCTTGATTTGTCCTTTAGGGCTGTTCCAGAAAAGTTGGTCTGGGACCCTTTGAAGGCACTTCATGTAAATTTCTGTGGGTGGTTGTGTTTTCATCATCCTTTTGTATTGTACATATGGGGAAAGAATTATATGGGATGTGGGGGGTCAATAAAAAGTGCCTTCAAACCCCCAATGTCAATTTTTCTGGAACAGCCCTTAGTCAGGCATATTTTGATATGTCTGAAATTGTTAATTTCTTTGATATCTTATACAAGTTGCATCTGTATTTAAGTATTTGATGTAGTCATAACAGTTTCTAAGATTCATTCTCAAAAAGAACATTTTTTCTAACTCAAAAGCCAGATGGCAAACATTCATGTACTAAACATGACTNNNNTACATATACATCCTATCAATTCTTCAAAATATTTGTATGGGGGAACATGTAATAACATTAAACCTAACAGTATAATAGCTAAAGTCCAACAGACAAAGCAGGAGGAAAACCATGAGAAAAACTGTCAACCACAATGGTCCTGACTTGGTTCTGGCATTTCAAAAGAGATGCAATATTAGAATGTTACTTTGCATGCATAAAAATCCCTACACCTTATGTGCACCTTGTTATTTTTCTGGTAAGTAGTCGACTATTTAACTGGCTATTTGCAAACAGGAAATAGTCATCAGATAAATTGGGAAAATCACTTACACCATGCTTCATACCAAATATCAAGCTATTTTCACTTGCACAAGCCAAGAAATCTTTGACAAAAAATTTTTGACAGACAAATAGAAATTTAGACAGACTGTAGGGCACTTGGTCACCTGCATCTCAATGTGGGTCCCTAATAAAGGGATGGTAGTACCGTACAAGAATGTCATACCTGGCAAAAGTAATCCACCCATTGGATCTGAGGCACATGTTGACATAAGATTTTCAAACTGTTTTATAACACCAGATCTGTCGAGGAATATTAACCCATGTTCTACTAGTGTTAGATCTGACAGTAACTCTAGACAGTTTAACTGGGTAAGGACATCGTCTTTATAGACTTCATTCAATAGATGTTGTAGTAACCCCGTCTCCTGTGTCCTCTGTAGAGTTGACTCTGACAGCTTACATACGCTCACAAGCATCTGAAATACACATGATACATATGTCATTGGATACTGAATATCAGATTAATATGTTCTATATAAGTTTATGGGCAATTTGTATGAATTTCCTTTGATCTACAGTGACTGATATATGGAATATAGGACATTTTGTTTTTGATACAGACTGTATCACTGCCAGTATCAAGTGGGCCTGCTAGGGCGAGCTTGATGTGTTACGCCGTGATAAAGTCCGTACAAAAACAAACTATCCTATATTTCTTTTATTGGTAATTCACAAAATGATACATAGAACTCTATACCTTTAAGACAAACGTCAAGGTCAAAGGTCACCAATCATGGTTCATGACAAATCGTCTTGAAGTGATCTATCTACATGCAAAATATCAAAAGCCTATCTCAAAAGACGAAAAAGTTATAGCCTGGACACGACTTGTCATTATAAAAGCAAAAATCTGACCTTGACGACAAAAGTCAAGGTCAAAAGTCACCAATCATTGTTCATGACACATCGTCTTGAAGTGATCTTTCTACATGCAAAATATCAAAAGCCTATCTCAAAAGACAAAAAAGTTATAGTCCGGACACAACTTTTCATTATAAAAGCAAAAATCTGACCTTGCGACAAAGGTCGAGGTCAAAGGTCACCAATCATTGTTCATGACACATCATCTTGAAGTGATCTATCTACAATGCAAAATCTCAAAAGCCTATCTCAAAAGACAGTTATAGCCCGGACACAACTTTGTTACTGATGGACGGATGGACGGAGCGATTACTATAGGGCGTCCGCCACTATGTGGTGGGGCCCTAATTACTGATAAAATTTGAATATCACGAAATTATCGGGTCACTGTCAAGACGTCACATAGGCGTGGGGTTTGCTATGCTGACCTCATGTTTTGGTATTGAATGAAGAATATGAAAAAGAAAGGAAATGGGGTAAAATGTCAAGGAGACAACATCCCATATCCAGGTTAAAACGACCCAAACAAAGCATCTAGGGGTCACCGTACAGTCTTCAACACAGTGAGGAACCTCACACCATATAGCAAGCCCTAAATGGCCCCCAAAAAGGAAAAAAAGTGAATAAATCAATGGAAACAAACCACATCCAATAACCCAAATATCAAGAAACTAAAATTTCATAAGAAGACACAGACAAGCCAGTCACCAACATATTCCTGACTTGGGACAGGCGCAAACATTGCGGTGGGGTTAAATGTATATAAATTATACCAATAAATAATAGATTAACAGTGCTTAAATAGAAATTTCAGCTTATTTCAATTTATAATATTATAGAGTTTCATTCATCCTAATGTGAAATACCGATAAAAGAAATACAGGACATTTTGTTTTTGATACAGACTTTATCACAGCGTAACGCATCAAGCTTGCTCTAACAGGCTCACTTAAAACTTGCCATGATAAAGGCTGAATCAAAAACAAAATTTCCTTTATTACATATATACATTTCAGCTATCAGCTGAGAGGGTCTACAAGTCTCGTCATGCAACACCAAGAAATAATGATAACAGCTGCAATTCTAAAATGTTTCCCGCAAAAACGTGACGCCTGAGGATTGTGATTTAACTTTAGTTTTTTCTTTTGAACGTCATATATTATTGAACAAATTCAACGTCACAGCACAATTTTCACACCCGAAATTGAAGGAGACTTACTGACCCTAGTGTGAATCCATGAGGTCATTATCCTATATGACTGTTGAAAATGTCATTATTACTGTAATAAACAAAATTGTTTTATTACAATAATTACTTTACCCGAAGTCACATCTTTCTTTTCAACTATGAAAATGATTTCATCCATTTAAAATGGGAAGATAGTGAATTATATTATTGATTTTTTCAATATGACAATCCAATAAAATTAATATGGATCCTTAGATTTACATATATTATATCTTTATGAATGAAATTATAAATTGCAAACAAATCGAAAAGTTAAGGAGCCTCGCAGGACTTTCAGTCAGGCAAATTAGAAAAAGCTGAACGACCGAAAATAAATTTACAGGACCTACAGTTTCATACATATTGGAGATGTCAATTTTTTACCTGACAGTCGATCCTGTTGGCTATTTTGCCAAACCGACTGAAGTTTTGCTTGATTTGTCCTTTAGGGCTGTTCCAGAAAAGTTGGTCTGGGACCCTTTGAAGGCACTTCATGTAAATTTCTGTGGGTGGTTGTGTTTTC
>MJUU01056161.1:151705-166895 GCA_002080025.1 Modiolus philippinarum
TCATACATATACATGTGTACGTACCAACATGACCAAAAACCACTGACTATGATTACAATCCTGTAGAATGTTTTAGTGGAACTATTTCCCTGTTTTTTACAATTCAAAAAAGTTTTGCTCTTAAGGATGTTTGCTGGTCAATTTTAAAATATCAAGATTTTCAGTTAAATATGAATTTTTGTTAGAATATTGAAAAATGAATAATTTAAGCCTAAAAAATTGATAGGTCGCCGATGTAATTTTTGAGGTAGGAGTGTTTCAAAAAATGGCAGGAAACCGAACTCTTCTGCATTTTTCATAGGTTTAACCTCAGCAATTTTTATCCAATAATAAATGTGACAAAATAACACCAATTGAATAATATTTTGTCAGAATGCTCCAAAAGATGTATAAAATGACATTAAGGAAAAAAATAAGGGGGTCACCGGGCAAAAAATTATAAAGGTTTGAAATGGATGAAACCAGAGAAGTCCGAAAATCTGACAGAAATACATAAGAATGACCAGCGAACATCCTTAAAAATAGATTAACTGATTTAACAAATGTTCTTTTATAATTTTCATTAACACTACAAATAAATAACCCTTATGCCATAGAGAACATTGAAATCAAAACAATTATGTTAGTGGTGCTATAAATAGCCTGACTGACTAAGTACTGTGTGATTGTTATATTTTGTACACATTATTAATTTTCATCCTATAGGGTCTGTAAGTCTCGTCATGTGATACCGAGAATTCACGATAAAACTGAAATTTGAAAATGTTTCCCGCTAAAATATGACGTTTCAGGATTATGACGTTCAATGTTTTTGTTTGAAACATCACATGTTTATGTTAAAAATGCAACTTCCGGGTACAAATCATGTACCCGGAAGTTGCAAAATTGAACGAGACTTACAGACCCTATTGGCCTTAGACAGATGGAGCGAAAAAATTAAGACCCGCAAATTTTTCACTGTAAACCTGAATACAATCATAAACAAACATTATGATGGTTACTAAAATTTTGTGAACATAAGACCCTGCAAATAAATCAAAGACTGAAAATCAAGATAATATAAAGCACTATATAGTAATGAGACCTTATAACATGTACAACTTTGATTTCAAGAGTAAAAAGTAAAAATATATGTTTCTATACCTCATACACTCTAAATTTAACAGTATCATTTGTCTGTAATACATCTCCTATTGTTGTCAATATTTCTGGTCTGTATATTAATTCCAACCCATCACTGGTTCTACCTGTAAAATAAAAAAAAGATAAACACCACATCAGAGAAATGTGCATTTCATTTTAGGCCTTGCAGATGTAAATTGTATATTTTATTGTTGCAACTGGAGTTAACTTTTAAGGTAAAATATTTGCAAAAGTATATATTGAAATTTAGTGAAGCTTGAATAGAAAACAGTCTTCTCCAAACAGAGACAAAAGAATCCATTATTTTCAGGGTGCAAGATTTTTCTGTGTTTCACCGGTGGTGTAAAGCAAGAGGCTATCAAGAGCCTGTATCGCTCACCTTGACCATGGCTGACAATAGGAAAAACAAAACATAAAATTTAGCAGAATACTTTTTTTTCTAAAATAACAGTATTCTTGTTTGGTTTCCATGGCAACTGAAAGATCCACCATCCATTACAACCCATGACAGAACATTCAAAAAAAATTTGGGCAGGGGTTCCCATTATGATAAGCGTAATACATTATGCTGAAAATGAAACATTCAGACCACAATTCAAATAAAAATTCAAAAATTTGGGAGGAGGTTCCCCTTAAAATCAAAAGGGCCAATGTAAAAACTATGTTCCAGATGGTGGCCATCTTGGATGAGGTATGAACCTGCCAGATACATTTTTTTGGATGGGACCTCCTAAGGTCCACTGTGGCTTAGTTTGGTTCTAATTGGACCAGTAGTTTCTGAGAAGAAGATCTTTGAATGTATATAGGGTCCAATGTTAAAACCATGTTCCCGCTGGCGGCCATCTTGGATGAGGTACAGACCATCTAAAGGCCATTGTGACTAAGTTTGGTTATAATTAAACTTGTAGTTTCTGAGAAGAAAATTTTTAAACGTCTTTTCCATAGGGTCCAATGTTAAAACTTTGTTCCCCGCTGGCGGCCATCTTGGATAAGGTATGGACCTGCTGGATACCTTTTTTGGGAAGGACCATCTAAGGACCATTGTTACTAAGTTTGGTTATAATTGGACTGGTAGTTTCTGAGAAGAAGATCTTTGAATGTCTCTCCATTAGGGTCCAATGTTAAAACTATGTTCCCCTCTGGCGGCCATCTAAGATTAGGTATGGACTTGCCAGATACCTTTTTGGAAGGAACCATCCAAGGACCATTGTGACTAAGTTTGGTTATAATTGGTAGTTTCTGAGAAGAAGATCTTTGAATGTCTTTTTCATAGGGTCCAATGTTTAAACCTTGTTCCCCGCTGGCGGCCATCTTGGATTAGGTATGGACCTGTCGGATACCTTTTTTGGAAGGAACCATCTAAGGACCATTGTGTCTAAGTTTGGTTATTACTGGACTGGTAGTTTCTGAGAAGGAAATCTTTGAATGCTTTTCCATAGGGTCCAATGTTAAAACTATGTTCCCGGCTGGCAGCCATCTTGGATTAGGTACGGACCTGTCAGATACCTTTTTTAGAAGAGACCATCTACGGACCATTGTGTCTAAGCTTGGTTATAACTGGACTGGTAGTTTCAGAGAAGATCTTTGAATGTCTTTCCCATAGGGTCCAATGTTAAAACTATGTCCCTCGCTGGCGGCCATCTAGGATTAGGTACGGACTTGCTGGATACCTTTTTTGGAAGGAACCATCTCAGGACCACTGTGACTAAGTTTGGTTATAATTGGACTGGCAGTTTCTGAGAAGATCTTTGAATGTAATTTCCATAGGGTCCAATGTTAAAACTATGTTCCCCTCTCGCGGCCATCTTGAATTAGGTATGGACTTGCCAGATAATTTTTTTTGAAGACACCATCTAACGGCCATTGTGTCTAAGTTTGGTTATAATTAGACGTAGTTTCTGAGAAAAAGATCTTTGAATGTCTTTCCCATAGGGTCCAATGTTAAAACTATGTTCCCCACTGGCGGCCATCTTGGATTAGGTACGGACTTGCCGGATACCTTTTTTAGAAGGGACCAACTACTGACCATTGTGACTAAGTTTGGATATAATTGGACTGGTAGTTTCTGAGAAGAAGATCTTTGAATGTAATTTCCATAGGGTCCAATGTTAAAACTATGTTCCCCTCTGGCAGCCATCTTGGATTAGGTACGGACTTGCCAGATACCTTTTTGGAAGGAACCATCCAAGGACCATTGTGACTAAGTTTGGTTATAATTGGACAGGTAGTTTCTGAGAAGAAGATCTATGAATGTCTTTCTCATAGGGTCCGATGTTAAAACTATGTTCCCCGCTGGCAGCAATCTTGAATTCGGTATGGACCTGTCGGATACCTTTTTTGGAAGACACCATCTAAGGGCCATTGTGTCAAAGTTTGGTTATAATTGGACAGGTAGTTTTTGAGAAAAAGATCTTGAATGTCTTTCCCATAGGGTCCAATGTTAAAACTATGTTCCCCACTGGTGGCCATCTTGGATTAGGTAAGGACTTGCCGGATATCTTTTTAAAAGGAACATCTAAGGACCATTGTCACTGAGTTTGGTTATTATTGATTGGTAGTTTCTGAGAAGATCTTTGAATGTAATTTCCATAGGGTCCAACGTTAAAACTATGTTCCCCGCTGGTGGCCATCTTGGATTAGGTACGGACTTGCCGGATACCTCTTTTGGAAGGAACCATCTAAGGGCCATTGTGTCTAAGTTTGGTTATAATTGGACTGGTAGTTTCTGAGAAGAAAATCTTTGAAATGTCTTTCCCATAGGGTCCAATGTTAAGACTATGTTCCCCACTGGCGGCCATCCTGGATTAGGTACGGACCTCCCGGATACCTTTTTTAGAAGGGACCATCTAAGGACCATTGTGACTAAGTTTGATTATAATTGGACTGGTAGTTTCTGAGAAGAAGATCTTTGAATGTCTTTCCCATAGGGTCCAATGTTAAAACTATGTTCCCCACTGGGCCACTGGCGGCCATCTTGGATTAGGTAAGGACTTGCCGGATACCTTTTTTAAAAGGAACATCTAAGGACCATTGTCACTGAGTTTGGTTATAATTGATTGGTAGTTTCTGAGAAGAAGATCTTTGAATGTAATTTCCATAGGGTCCAACGTTAAAACTATGTTCCCCGCTGGCTGCCATCTTGGAATAGGTACGGACCTGTCAGATATCTTTTTTGGAAGGGACCATCTCAGGACCATTATGACTAAGTTTGGTTATAATTGGACTGGTAGTTTCTGAGAAGAAGATCTTTGTCTTTTCCATAGGGTCCAATGTTAAAACTATGTTCCCCGCTGGCGGCCATCTTTGATTAGGTACGGACCTGTCGGATATAATTTTTAAAGGGGACCACCCAAGGACTATTGTGACCAAGTTTGGTCCCAATTGGCCCAGTGGTTTCAGAGGAGATCTTTGAATGAAAAATTTACGACGGACGGATGGACGCCGGACGCCAAGTGATGGGAAAAGCTCACCCTGGCATAGCCAGGTGAGCTTAAAAGCTACACAAATATATTCCTGCCAATATTTTATCAATAACAATATACATGGTTTAGTTACTGTGAATTTAGGTTCTGCATATGCGCATTTCGACAACTTATGTCTCTTCAGTGCAGATTAAATCAAAACATTTGGAAATCCATGAATCAAAATATGTGTAAAAGCTGATAGAGAACTTATTTCCGATAGGTTGTAAAAAGGAAAGCCAAAATCATCTAAGGACAGAGCTATGCAGGAGGGAGATACTCCTTAGGTTTAACAAAATTTTCTTAAATTTAGATATTGCAAGTTTTCAAATAGAATTGGTTTTCGGGGCAGCAACGAAGTACTCACTACTGGTTTGGTGATGTTGAAAGTTAGGAAAAGCAAACTTGCCTTCCCAACATGATCAAAAATAGTAAGTTACTTGTTCAAAATTCATAATTTGAGGTAAGAATTAGTAAGGCATTTTTTTGGTCATAAAATGAAATTTTGGCACTGAACCTACTTCATAACTTATGGGCTCCCATGTGAACTAAATAACATAAGAACACAAAGTTCAAAACTGACAACATATTCTATATGTTACAAAACTGAATTTGTTTGTTCTGAAAAATATTTATTGTATTTGATCAACACAGCATTTTCTTATAAATCATACTTATGTTTAAGATAACAGTCTGGACTTGTTTGGCTACTTCTAGAGAAGAACTGGCCAACAAATGGATCACTGTCTGTAAAATATGTCTGTTATCTTCCCAATTTAATACCGTTTGCTCATCTTCTCCAACACGCTCCAACTGAAATTTTCAAAGTTTTGTATTAAGTGTTTGCCAATAGACACCATGTGACCGACCTCTAGCCTAAAAAAATCCCAAAACTTTGGATCCTATATATATGGACACTTTGGGACTTCTGTTGATAGGCAAAAGAAATATCATCTTTTTATATTTCTTTGTGTTCCATGATTTTCAAGCCTCATGACCATATCATGATGGAAACTAAACTTGTTTTAGTGATATGGTATGACCACAAACCAATAATTGTTCCATGAAATATGGTCAAACAGACTNAAACATTTCATCAATTTACACTTAACCTTCATCTTCTATAGTTTTGGAAATAATAGATGAAAAATACGAAAATTTAAAAAATTCGGTGAAAAAAGGGCAATAACTCCTACAAGGGTTTATGCATTTTCTTCAAAATTTCAGGGTGGGTAGATCATGCTGAACATTTTTGCAATTTACTCTTGACCTCTATCTGTTATACTTTTTGAAATAAAAAATAATAAATGCACAAATTTTAAAAATTTTACGGAAAAAGGGCAATAACTCCAAGACGGGTTTTCGGATTTTCTTCAAAATTGCAGTGCAGGTAGATCTTGCTATGTTGATCACTTTTACCCCATGTCAGATTTTTTATATCTGTAACGGTTTTCGAGTTATTGGCCAAAAACTGCAATTTACCCTTATGTTCTATTTTTAGCAACGGCGGCCATGTTGTTTGACCTACCGCCTAATCGAACACAATTTTGAGAAGCCATACTCTGGTGATGATTCAGGCAAAGTTTGGTTACATTTGGCCCAGTGGTTTCAGAGGAGAAGATTTTTGAAATTGTTGACAGACAGACAGACAGACGGACGGACGACGGACGACGGACGACGGACGCATAGCGATGGCAAAAGCTCACATGGCCTTTTAGGCCAGGTGAGCTAAAAACCACATCAGAGAAATGTGAATTTCATTTTAGGCCTTGCAGATGTAAATTGTATATTTTATTGTTGCAACTGGAGTTAACTTTTAAGGTAAAATATTTGCAAACGTATATATTGAAATTTAGTGAAGCTTGAATAGAAAACAGTCTTCTCCAAACAGAGACAAAAGAATCCATTATTTTCAGGGTGCAAGATTTTTCTGTGTTTCACCGGTGGTGTAAAGCAAGAGGCTCTCAAGAGCCTGTATCGCTCACCTTGACAATGGCTGACAATAGGAAAAACAAAACATAAAATTTAGCAGAATACTTTTTTTTTCTAAAATAACAGTATTCTTGTTTGGTTTCCATGGCAAATGAAAGATCCACCATCCATTACAACCCATAACAGAACAACATTCAAAAAAAATTTGGGCAGGGGTTCCCATTATGATCAGCGTAATACATAATGCTGAAAATGAAACATTCAGACCACAATTCAAATAAAAATTCAAAAATTTGGGAGGAGGTTCCCCTTAAAATCAAAAAGGCCAATGTAAAAACTATGTTCCAGATGGTGGCCATCTTGGATGAGGTATGAACCTGCCAGATACATTTTTTTGGATGGGACCTCCTAAGGTCCACTGTGGCTTAGTTTGGTTCTAATTGGACCAGTAATTTCTGAGAAGAAGATCTTTGAATGTATAGGGTCCAATGTTAAAACCATGTTCCCGCTGGCGGCCATCTTGGATGAGGTACAGACCATCTAAGGGCCATTGTGACTAAGTTTGGTTATAATTAAACTTGTAGTTTCAGAGAAGAAAATCTTTAAACGTCTTTTCCATAGGGTCCAATGTTAAAACTTTGTTCCTGCTGGTGGCCATCTTGGATGAGGTACGGACCTGCTGGATACCTTTTTTGGGAAGGACCATCTAAGGACCATTGTTACTAAGTTTGGTTATAATTGGACTGGTAGTTTCTGAGAAGAAGATCTTTGAATGTCTTTCCCATAGGGTCCAATGTTAAAACTATGTTCCCCGCTGGCGGCCATCTTGGATTAGGTAAGGACTTGCCGGATTCCTTTTTTGGAAGGACCATCTAAGGACCATTGTGACTACGTTTGGTTATAATTGGACTGGTAGTTTCTGAGAAGAAGATCTTTGAATGTTATTTCCATAGGGTCCAATGATAAAACTATGTTTCCCGCTGGGGACCATCTTGGATTGGGTATGGACCTGTCGGATAACTTTTTTTGAAGGGACCATCTAAGGACCATTGTGTCTAAGTTTGGTTATTACTGGACTGGTAGTTTCTGAGAAGGAAATCTTTGAATGCTTTTCCATAGGGTCCAATGTTAAAACTATGTTTCGGCTGGCGGCCATCTTGGATTGGGTACGGACCTGTCGGATACCTTTTTTAGAAGAGACCATCTAAGGACTATTGTGTCTAAGCTTGGTTATAACTGGACTGGTAGTTTCTGAGAAGATCTTTGAATGTCTTTCCCATAGGGTCCAATGTTAAAACTATGTTCCCCACTGGCGGCCATCTTGGATTAGGTACGGACTTGCCAGATACCTTTTTTAGAAGGGGACTAAGTTTGGTTATAATTGGACTGGTAGTTTCTGTTTGGTTATAATTGGACTGGTAGTTTCTGAGAAGAAGATCTATGAATGTCTTTCTCATAGGGTCCGATGTTAAAACTATGTTCCCCGCTGGCGGCCATCTTGAATTCGGTACGGACCTGTCGGATACCTTTTTTGGAAGACACCATCTAAGGGCCATTGTGTCTAAGTTTGGTTATAATTGGACTGGTAGTTTTTGAGAAAAAGATCTTTGAATGTCTTTCCCATAGGGTCCAATGTTAAAACTATGTTCCCCACTGGCGGCCATCTTGGATTAGGTAAGGACTTGCCGGATACCTTTTTTAAAAGGAACATCTAAGGACCATTGTCACTGAGTTTGGTTATAATTGATTGGTAGTTTCTGAGAAGATCTTTGAATGTAATTTCCATAGGTCCAACGTTAAAACTATGTTCCCCGATGGCGGCCATCTTGGATTAGGTAAGGACTTGCCGGATACCTCTTTTGGAAGGAACCATCTAAGGGCCATTGTGTCTAAGTTTGGTTATAATTGGACTGGTAGTTTCTGAGAAGAAGATCTTTGAATGTCTTTCCCATAGGGTCCAATGTTAAAACTATGTTCCCCACTGGCGGCCATCCTGGATTAGGTACGGACTTCCCAGATACCTTTTTTAGAAGGGACCATCTAAGGACCATTGTGACTAAGTTTGATTATAATTGGACTGGTAGTTTCTGAGAGGAAGATCTTTGAATGTCTTTCCCATAGGGTCCAATGTTAAAACTATGTTCCCCACTGGGCTACTGGCGGCCATCTTGGATTAGGTAAGGACTTGCCGGATACCTTTTTTAAAAGGAACATCTAAAGACCATTGTCACTGAGTTTGGTTATAATTGACTGGTAGTTTCTGAGAAGAAGATCTTTGAATGTAATTTCCATAGGGTCCAACGTTAAAACTATGTTCCCCGCTGGCGGCCATCTTGGAATAGGTACGGACCTGTCGGATATCTTTTTTGGAAGGGACCATCTAAGGACCATTATGACTAAGTTTGGTTATAATTGGACTGGTAGTTTCTGAGAAGAAGATCTTTGAATGTCTTTTCCATAGGGTCCAATGTTAAAACTATGTTCCCCGCTGGCGGCCACGGACCTGTCGGATACAATTTTTAAAGGGGACCACCCAAGGACTATTGTGACCAAGTTTGGTCCCAATTGGCCCAGTGGTTTCAGAGGAGAAGATCTTTGAATGAAAAATTTACGACGGACGGACTACGGACGCCGGACGCCAAGTGATGGGAAAAGCTCACCCTGGCATAGCCAGGTGAGCTAAAAAGCTACACAAATATATTCCTGCCAATATTTTATCAATAACAATATACATGGTTTAGTTACTGTGAATTTAGGTTCTGCATATGCGCATTTTGACAACTTATGTCTCTTCAGTGCAGATTAATCAAAACATTTGGAAATCCATGAATCAAAATATGTGTAAAAGCTGATAGAGAACTTATTTCCGATAGGTTGTAGAAAGGAAAGCCAAAATCATCTAAGGACAGCTATGCAGGAGGGAGATACTCCTTAGGTTTAACAAAATTTTCTTAAATTTAGATATTGCAAGTTTTCAAAAAGAATTGGTTTTGGGGCAGCAACGAAGTACTCACTACTGGTTTGGTGATGTTGAAAGTTAGGAAAAGCAAACTTGCCTTCCCAACAAGATCAAAAATAGTAAGTTACTTGTTCAAAATTCATAATTTGAGGTAAGAATTAGTAAGGCATTTTTTTGGTCATAAAATGTAATTTTGGCACAGAACCTACTTCATAACTTATGGGCTCCCATGTGAACTAAATAACATAAGAACACAAAGTTCAAAACTGACAACATCTGCTATATGTTACAAAACTGAATTTGTTTGTTCTGAAAAATATTTATTGTATTTGATCAACACAGCATTTTCTTATAAATCATACTTATGTTTAAGATAACAGTCTGGGCTTGTTTGGCTACTTCTAGAGAAGAACTGGCCAACAAATGGATCACTGTCTGTAAAATATGTCTGTTATCTTCCCAATTTAATACCGTTTGCTCATCTTCTCCAACACGCTCCAACTGAAATGTTCAAAGTTTTGTATTAAGTGTTTGCCAATAGACACCATGTGACCGACCTCTAGCCTAAAAAAATCCCAAAACTTTGGATCCTATATATATGGACACTTTGGGACTTCTGTTTATAGGCAAAAGAAATATCATCTTTTTATATTTCTTTGTGTTCCATGATTTTCAAGCCTCATGACCATATCATGATGGAAACTAAACTTGTTTTAGTGATATGGTATGACCACAAACCAATAATTGTTCCATGAAATATGGTCAAACAGACTGGTGTAATATATAAAAGATTTTTATTTGTACCAATCCACAGTAAAAAAAACCAAATTATATCAACACATATAAAATACAAAACAAAATGCACATATGTAAGCAAAAATTATTGATCCCCTTGCCAAAGACCACCCCCTATATCATGTATATGAGACCAGTTATGATCTGCTGATGGTGTGGTCTCATAAGAGGGGGACTACTGCACTAACAACAGTCTGAATGGACTAAATTGAAACTTATTTATTAGTCTTCTCAAAAATAAATTGCTTTAAATTTTTATAAGACAGAAAATAACTGCTGTATTTCATTTCTCTTAAAGGTACATGTTTTCTTAACCCACAAAAGCTCATTTTAGTAATATTTGCAAAATTAGAAATTATCTCTTCAATTTCCTGTTTTAGCTTTATTTTCCTGCCAAGATAGAAAATAACCGTTATAAAAGCTGCATTAAAATAACATTGTTAAGAAAAGTATGTTGACATTTTACCTGTTTCAGACACAGACACTGTACTGATGTTGAGGGATGTTGTAATCCTTGTTCAAATTCTGCTCTAAAATGGTTCAACCCATTAACAGGGGACCAGGCTAACAATGATATCTTTAATATTGCACAGCATTCCTCTAGTATTTCACTACAATAGAATTATAAATCTATATGACATTAAAAATAAATACCGAAAATTAAATAAATTTTAATTCTGCGGATGTCCATTTCAACAACTGATGTTTCTTTAGTGCAGACAATAATCAAACATTTAGAAGATCAAACTTCACACTTTATTTTGATTTTGTTGGCCATCCCACATCCATGACTGGTAAAAAAACACAGATGTAGTGTTGTTCGACATCTTTAAGGCCAGTGCTGGAGGTCGTCTTGAACTTACCATGAGGTGGGAACAAAGCTGATTGTTGAAGACCACATGGTGACTCCAAGATAAAGAACAACAATAAAGTGTTGTTCCATTGCTTGGGTTACCATGTATTTGGAGAGACTTGTGATGGCATGTGCAATACTTCATATTATTTCAATGTTTATTCAAAATATATGGAAGTTGAATTATAATTTTAAGGGCATAAAAACAGCTGATCTTTGCACACGGAAAACACTTCATACCCTTTATCATGCTAAATGTTAAGTTTAAAGAAATAATTCAATGGCACTGGTGATTTTGAAGATTTTCATAAGGCTGCCTATTATTCTTGATAATACAGTACAATCAGAGACTTACCATGATAAATCACTGTGATTGACATACCACTCTAAATTTTTGAATGAATATATCTTTTTTCCTGATTGACAAAAATGATTGATGTATCCAATTAATTTTTTTTTTGCATGTCAAATGGTAAATTGCATCACTTTAAATGCAAAAAAGAAACCATGTTGATAGACCAAACAGGAAATATAAACTACATATTTCACTAAGCAGAGTGATAATTCTATCACAGTGAATTATCACGATAAGTCTCTGGCTGTACTGTATGTTACTCAGAGGATAGGGGAGTTATAATGATACTGATTTAGACTTGACCTTCACATCATTATGAAAAAGAAATGAAATGGGGTAAATGTCAAGGTAACAAAATCCCATCTCAACGAACAATTTTTGTAGTGATTTCTTTTAGAGACAAACAAAGTATCATTTATACTCCATAAATATCTAAATACATTGTGTAATCTTTATAGATCTTATAGTGTAAACTAACAATATGTTTATTGAATATTCTCCCTGTGTATTCAATAACTAAGTTAACGGGGATAATTAGTCCAATGCTGTACAACTAAGTACATTGTAAACAGCAATTTGAAAATAAAGATAATTTTATGGTTAAAAAAAAAACAAAATCCCATCTCCAGTTTAAAACGATCCAAAACAAAGCATCTAGGGGTCACTGTACGGTCTTCATTATCTTTGAAATGGGCCATTGTAATGAAGATATTTGAAATCTTAATGATTTGGAGACACAGGACAAGGAAGCAAGAAAAATTAAATTTTTTGTAGCACATACAAAAGTGGCACCTTACAGAATACCATGTCAAATTAAGACTCTTTAAAAGTTTTCATGAAATTCTTGATAACTTCCTAGCTTTAAGACAAAATAGTCCTAATGTTAAATTAAGGGAAAATCAAGAGAAATCCCTTTCCCGCCGAATTCTTAATGTTGTCTATCTCCGTTAAAAGCACAAAGACCTATATATTTCTTTTAACCATATCATTAAGTCTACAATGCTTAATCAATTTGAAAAGGTTTCAAGAAATCCTTGATATAAACAACATCAGGAGTGAGCCTCCTTAAAGTTGAACCCTGACTGCCGACAAAGTGGTCATGGTCTGAGTTGTCCTTTCATATGGGCTGAGTTGTCATGGTCCAAGTTGTCCTTTTATACAGGCCAAGGTGTCATGGTGCATGTTGTTTGGCATAATATTTCCCTCATAGTTTTTAGAGATTCCGTTTTTAGAATTACAAGCTATCAATTACGTTTAACTCCATATTTTTCACAATGAGAGGTGATATCTTTTGCCAATACATTCAACATCCCTGATGTACAGATATTCATCAATGTCTTGATAACCCACGTAGGGATCACTTTCGGCCCCGCCATTGCGCCATAGCCGCGTTAATATATGAAATGGCCCATTAAAAAGTGTTGTTTGCGCCTGTTGGGCGCATTAGTATCACACATGGCCCACCATTGTAGTCGTAGTTCGTGTGCTGGTTTACGGGATCAGGATACATAATTTTGTTTGACTGATCCCCAAAATGGTTATCTGAAGGTAAACCAGTCATAGTTTTCTCGGGGTTTTTCATATTTGTTACTCAAATGAAACAAAAGACATCAAGTGTCACAAAACCATGCCGTTGCTGGAAGCAAACCATAAAATGTTTTTTTTTTCGCGGCACGGAATACATGTGTAAAGACTACGACGCGACGCAAGCAATGATGATCATGAACAAGAGATACGCAAGGGAAACAAATTAAACGTGGACCAGTCGAAGTTTCAGTCACGTTGGACTTACCGTGACATTCCTGGTTGACCAACACGAGTCCGACATTTCATCAATATTTCAAGTTGAAATAAGAAGCCCCACAAATTTAAGTTTCACGATCATAGCGAGTTTGAATTTCAACTTGAAATGACATAGTTGACCTACACCCATGCTTCATCATGTTCTTGAAGCAGGGTTATCCTTCTAGACCACGTCAGAGTCCCTGACCACGTCTTAAGGGGTTCACACTGTAAGTGCTTTGTTTTTTGTGCTGTTTGTGTTGTCTCTTTACATGTGATCTTATATTGTCATGTCTTTTAAATTTAAAATTTGTGGATTATTGCTTCTGGATTCATTTTTGAAATCTATTAAAAACACAGAAGGAAGTTGATGTTAATTTTAACAATCATTGCGTATTATGTTCAAAATAGGTAATAAACTTTTTGCATGGGCGCCGTTTTTGCATAGTCAGTTTGGGATCTTGGTCAATATTCTAGTATACTGCATACAAAGGCAGAGTTCTAAGCAATACACAGAAGGGATAAGATTAAAAGTTTTAGCAACACAATGTGACTTGTGCATTTTAATACCTACTCTTAAATTTATCCAAGCTAGCTGAAATTGCTTAAAATCATTTTCTGATTGGAGTTTTGCCCCTGGACAGCAATGTTGGCCTTAACAGCATCATACCTCCGGTCTAATGGCCCATAACTTTTCAATAATAGTGGGCCTTTGGCCCATCATCATCAAAACCCAGGGTGATCCCTGCCACGAGTTGTTTTCCAGTCGTTCCATCCCCAAGTAGTTCCGTCCCCAGTTGTTCCGTCCCCAGTAGTTCCGGCCTCAAGTAGATCCGGCCCCAATTTGACAGTAAGTTCTGGCCCAATATATATATTGATTTGATTATTTAAAAAACAAGTTGCATAATACTAAAAATTAATTTAATCAATTAATTAATTAGACTGATTAGCTCATACTAGTATATAAAGAAGCCAATTAAAAACGGAAGGGTGACCAAAAGGCATTAAAATGATCGAAAAAATAATTGACTTATGAACGACTTTAATTACTTTGATGTTTCTCTTCAACACAAAAAAAAATTTCTTTGAAGATGAAGCTGTATTCTTTTTCAAATTGCCTTAATCAACCCGCGAAGTAAATACCCGTAAAACTTACTTGAGATTCAGTGTCAGAAGTACCAATCTTTGGTGCAAGGCTGCAGTTGTACAGATTTATGTTTGATGACGATCCTACATCCATGGGTAAAGTTACATGGATGTAGCATTTCTAGATTCCGCTCAAACCGGTGCTAGGGGTCGTCTTGAACTACCGTTTTATGAGGTATGAGTAAAGCCCATTGTTGAAGGCCTCATACATGTAGTTACTTCAAGATGAAGAACAACAATACAAGCCTTATTCCATTGCTTAGTTTTACCATGCATTTGTAGAGATGTTGTCTCATTTGTGTTTACTCAATACTTCTTCATTGTTAAACCAACCAATAATGGCGGGTAGGGATGGGTGTATCCTTAAGACGGTTAACGGAAAAAATCTTAAGGCCAAATGACCATTAACGGTAATGTTTATTTCTTTTGGTAAGGCTGAAAATTTGCATACAAATAATATGATGTGTTATGATATTTGCCTGCATATTCAATCTTGTTGTATACTTTTTGGGATAATTATGATTAACATAGGCTCCGTCTGCCTGTTATCCAATATACTTTGATACTTATATAAAATCAAAGCGCTGGACGCTGGAAAGCTGTCAATCATTTTATCAATGTTAGAACTTCTAGGCATGTATTTCAAAAACATATGTGAGGTAGGGTAGGAGAGGATCTGATCTGACTTTTTTACAAATAATATTGTTGAAAAATTAAAAAAGCCCTGACAATGTGTTTAAAATGATGAAAACAAAATAACCTAT